>PVJX010015812.1:0-41716 GCA_004027295.1 Dolichotis patagonum | reverse complement strand
TATATATATATATATATATATGGAATTATTGGTATAATTTTACCAATATAAGCCTTTTGTTTGTGCTTTTCTTTGCTCAAAAAACTACTACTTCTTTACTGGTTGAAGATATCGGAAGTGATTAATAGGTGGTAGGATTAGTAGCATGTGAGCATCTGCGTTATTTTCCAGTAGTGATAAAACACATTACTCCAGATTTATAGGAGTGTTTTCAGTGGCCTCTGTAAGGTGTCTTGAATGTAGCCACGGACTCACAAGAAGATGATCAACCTAAGGGAAAAGCACAACTTCTGCCTTTGCCTGATTAGTAGTATACTGTCGTCCAGGGGTCCTCAGACCCGGAGCCAAGGACTGCTGTGGATCCATGGCCTGCTAGGAACTGGGCCACACAGCAGAAGGGGAGCAGCAGGCAAGACAGAAAGCTTCATGTGTATTCACAGCCACTCCCCAGCACTTGCATCACTGCCTAAGCTCCACCTCCTCTCAGGTCAGCAAAACCTGAGATTCTCATAGGAGCACAATGTGAACGGCGTATGCAAGCAATCTAGATTGCAGACTCTTTGAATGGTCCTGAAATAATCCCCACCCCTACTCCCTCCCATCCCTGTCTGCAAAAAAACTATCTTCCTAGAAACCAGTCCCCAACGCTGTAAAGTTTGGGAACTGTTGCTCTAGTCAACCAAAGCCACTATGGCGTTAAAATTAAACAACTGTTACTTGTGACCCACAAACTGATGGTTATTTCAAAACAACAATCAAGTTATAAGGAGGCACTAGTGGCAGGGTAGAAACAGTCCTACAAAAAGGTCATGAGAAAGGAAATAATGATAAAGAAAAGGAATATAATAAGTAACAAATACACAATAGAGCACCTGTATGTCAAAGATTAGTTCTTTTTTAAAAAATTACAATGTCATCATTGGTTTGTTGACTCCTATGATTCAAAGAAAAACAGAGAGAAAGAAATCACAAGTAACTAACACAAAGAATGAAATCAGGGCTATTACTATAGAGGTCACAATCGTTATAAGGTATAATAAAGAGCTGCATGACAATAAATTTGAAAATGTAAACAGAACAGAGAAATTCTTAGGTAAAAATGACCTAGCAAACTAATTTGAGAAGAAATAGAACACTTGAAAATTTCTCCCACTAATAAAAAGTGGAATCTGGTAATAAAAATGTTTTGTGAGGAATTCCAGATTCAGTGACTTTACTGGGTGATTTTTACCGAACACTCGTACAAGACGTTATTCTAGTCTTGCACACATTTAGCAGGCAGGAGGAGATTGTCAAACTCTCTGTTATGAGGTTAGCATAATTTTGATCTATATCCCAAGGAGATAATCAAGAAAAAAATAATCAGCCAGCTTCACTCAGAAGCATGACGGCAAAAACCTTCACAACATGAGTGACAGATAATATAAGTGGGTAAAATTGGGCAGATGCATTTTATTTATATCGGGAATTCCAAGTTGGCTTAGCATTTTAAAAAATTCATTACTATAACAACGTTCAGAAACTAGAAGACAGACACCATACCCTTGATTCCAAAGACCTAAAGAAAAAGCATTTGATAAAATGTTACACACTTGCCCAATAAAGCTTGCCAAACTAAAAGCCTGCGGCAGATATATCAATGGTGAGGGGTCTTCCTTTGCTTTCAAGAATAAGACAAGCATATTTGCTATTATAATTACTGTTCAACATCATAAGGGACTCCAGGAAAAAAACAGTAACATAAGAAAAGGAAAATAGAAAGTGGATCAGAAAATTATGAATGTAGAACAGAAGAAGAGAAAGCGCTGTGAGTTTGGTTGGATAGCCTAATAAATTTATAAGATGTGTCCATCCCATAACTATATCATGTATAAATGTCAGAATGGGAAATAAAAAGCAAGTGCTGGCTGGCTGGCTGGCTCTGTGACCCATTTAGGGAGGACTTCAGTAACACAAATTTGGTGATTGGTATTATTATTCGGATACTTTTGTCCTTAAAAGCTCTAGCCCCGTCCCCATACCATTCATAAAAGTGAAGAAAAATGAAGTAGATGCAGTGTTAGAGGTGGGTGTGATAAGAGAAATCAGAAAATTCTCGTGCGGAAGGAGCCAGTAAAGGTCACCCCATTGGAAAGGAATCTGCAGGGCTGCTCTGCGTTCCCGCCTGGGCAGGTGTTCCAGGACCGCTTCCTCTGTGTCGTTTTGCCAGATGGTGGAAGTGGCATGGGGCCTCCCTTCAGAGAGGAACACTCTCTTGGGAGGACTAATGCGGCTGCTGCAGTGTAACTCCAGGCTTAGCAAACGGCATCCTAGCACCCGCTAGTGGCGGGAACTAGCAAAGATGTTACCGCCAGAAAAGAGCAGAGCTTGTCCTAAGAGGGTCTTAACGTCTCAATTTCTCAGCCTCTTATTAGGTACCTTCCAGAGCACATGCTCTTTATTGTCTTGGCTTACATAATACAGACATCTTTATTTCACGTGCTGAGGGATGCTGGCCAGCTGAGAAACCAACGAGCAGCTGGCATGACACAGCTGGAGTCCTGCGAAGATGGACGGCGGTGGGGCTGGTGAAGGAAAGAATGCAAACAATCCTGTGTTTGGGAATAACACTTTTTCATCTGCACGGCCTTCACGGGGCGGGTGGACATGTTGCAATTGCCCGGCATTCCCCTCTCAGCTGGCCGGAAGGGGTCTCTGGCTATCCTTGGTCAGGCACTGCCAGACCCCAGCTCATCGATCCCATCTAACTCAGTGACGGAAAACCTGCAATTTCAAAGAGTCCCCAGTCACAGCCCAGGAGCCAGCTGTGACAATGCCTTGCTGGGTCTGCACAGAGAACGAAGGCTTCTGCGGAGAACGTGACACTGGTGGCTAGCTTGCTTTGCCACTAGCAACGCCCACTTTGCGACTGTTTGCACACCCGCTGAGTCTAACAAGTCCTCACAAGTCCAGAGAGCCGTAACTCATGAAGATTAGGAGGCAGGGTCAGGCTGGAACCCACGGGTACCTTTTACAGCTATAGAGAAAGAAATCAGAAAAGGCACCCTTGTTTCCAAGGGAGGCTCCTTTGGGGCTAAACCCTCGGGAACAAGAATTCCCTTGCTAAAGTTAAAACTTAAAACTTGCAAGATCACTACCAAAGAATAAAAACTTTACTGGTAGAGTATTTTGTTCCATAGTATTCTCCAGGTCTAATACATATTTCACAAAGAGGCATACAGACCTGCAGTGTCCCATGTTTGTGTTAAGAAATTATACATTTGTGTGTAGATGGATATATTCATGAAATCTGAACTAAACCATCAAGTTCTTTTGGTGTACTTTTGGTGTCTGAATGGTGATTGGCTCTAAGATAATTAGCAAAACTTCCTAAACAATGTCTTTTGATGCTATATTAGTTAACACATTGTGGCGTGACAGTTCACTTGAGAAAAACATTTTTCTGTTTTGTTTTTGTTTTAGTTCTGCCTTGAACATGCTAGGCACGCAAGGAGCTACACCCCCAGCCTTTTTGAATTTTGAGACAGGATCTCGCTCAACTGCCCAGGCCGACCTGGAACTTGTCTCCCCTCTGCCTCTGCCCCTGAGCAGCTAGTTTCAGGTGTACAGTGCCACACGTGCCCGCGCTCCCTGCATTGCACCAAGAGTTCACAGCAGAGAGCTGTTTGTGCTCACCTTGACCTCCCGCTGAGGGAGCCTTTGACAAGTTTCTTAACTGAGAAGACACTCATTCTTTCCCCCTTCTCACTGTCATTTGGAAGAAAGTCATTCTGTGTGGCATCTTGCTGCATGTGAGATTTACCTCTCTTTTTCATTTCTGCATCTCATATGGACTCATGGAGAGTTATCTAATACTTCGATTTATAATCTAGTGCTCTGTTCATGTGTTGCTGAAATTGTCTTAGCCTTGGCTGCTGGGAGACCTTAGAGTTGACCTGTGTATATGTCCCCTTCCACACGTCCTCATCATGCTTCTATTCACTTATTTGAATGCTTTCTTACTTTTTGGCACTACAAGATGCTTCAGTTCCACCTCGTAAATTTCTTAGTTGGCCATTAAAAGTTAATACTACTGAGTTGAGCAAGTGAACTGCTCTGAAGTTACACTTCGTGTTTTTATAGTTCTGCATTTCAGTATGTGAGCCTTCTTTTGGATGGAGTTGGCAATGCTCTGCACAGTATGACTTGAAAACTCATGGCAATCCTCCTGCCTCAGCCTCCCAAGTTCTGGGATTACAGGCATGTGCCACCATACCCGGCTTATTACAATAATAATTAGATAGAATTAATAATATACCCTAGCATGTCACTGGAAGCTAAGCGACCAGTGATGCTTTAGTCATGCCAGTTCCATTGTACCCAGTAAACAGATGACATGATGTCTCTTAACATCACGCTCACTGTATTCCATATCCTACATCTGTTCAACCTTCCTGGAAAAGTACAGTTGTGTAACCTTTGCAGCAACATGTAGATAGCAATCCTAACCTTGAAGTAAGAGTGTTCTTTTTGTTAGGGGTTTTCTTCCATGTTGGAGAAACCTGAGAGCGGAAGAACTTGAGGATTCGGTGTCATCTCGCGAGATTTCCCAGCCTCTGCACAGTCATCGACTTTGAGGGCTGACTGCTTCCCTTCCCTTCCTTGTCTCCAGGCTAAATCAGGTGCTCATAGTACTCCCCAAGTTGTGATCAGCCAAATGTCTGCAGACACTGTCAAGTGTCCCCAGGGAGGAACCAAGGGGAGTGAAATGGTCCCCAGCTGCAAATCATTGCTCCATCCTGAGACCAAGATAATTCTCCCTGTGCAGCAGGGCCGTGGAAAGGAGGGTCATGGAGAAGTCATGGAGTAGGCAGCCGTGCCCTTCCCACGTCATCCAATCAGATCGGCTCTGATTCCCCGGGCGGGGTGAAACAGGCAGTCCTTGCGGGGCATTTGGGAGACTTGGAAAGCGCTATCACGCAGGCTGGAAGGTAGTGGGGTTCCAGTCACGGAAATATCTGCACCCAGGTTAACTGTGAGACCCTGGCTGGTTTCCAGCCCAGGTCAGGTGACTGCAGTGTACCATCCCAGTGTCAGTCAGACATGATGAATTAAAAAAAAAAAAAAAAAAAAAAAACTTTCTGCTCCACTCCGCACGACCAGATGATTGCTCTTGTCTTAGTTTCCAGAGCTGCGTTGCGGGATGTTAATGAGGAGGAAAAAGACAGCTTGGGTTTTCTCTTTTCTGCTCTGCCCGGTACACATTTGAGATTCTTAGAGAGGCAGCTCCCTGAAATCGTCCAGCCAAAAGAGAAACGCAAATTGACCAGGAGCGCCCCAGTCGCAGAGGTCTCTTCTGATGAAGACTGGTCCTAAATGACTTGCAGCCCAAGCAGCAGCAAGGTGTTCAAACCCCTCGGAAGGACCTGGGGCTTCAGGTCAGTAATTTCCCCCAGCCCGCCCCGTCCCCACCCCGGTCTCTGAGCTGTTGCTCCTCTTACACGATTTTCCAGTCTTTTCTCAATCCTTCTCCCCATCTGAACCGCAAGCCCACATTTCCCCCTGGGAAACCCACTCTGCGCACAGCGGAGGAGTGAACGGGTAAGCCCAGCTCCGCCTGCCTGTCAGGTTCATCCAGGCCGAGCTAGATGTTAGCCCTGAAAGCCCTCGGCCCAAGCAATCTTTTAGTCCCCAGAAGGACAGTGGGACACCCTAACTTCTTGAAAGCAACCTTGATATCGCAGTTCTCCCCTAGCACATCTCACAGCATCTAGAACAAGGCATGATTTTGCATCTTTCATTTAAATAACACAAGTATGCCTGAATGCGACGGAAAGTAACCGCAATTCTCCATGATGGCCACGAGGGGGCACTTTCTCCCTCAAATAAACGCTGCGTGTAAAGGAACCACGTTCACATTAGGAGCAATCAAGTTAAAAGGGCTCAGTCACTGGCTGCCTGGCCTAGCAGCAAAAGAGATGTGGTAAAAATCAGTGTTTCTGTTTTTAACAGCAAAAAAATAATAAAATAAAATTAAATAAATAAAATAAAATAAAATAAAATAATAAAATAAAATAAAATAAAATAGCTACATTTATGGTGCCACCATTGTCCTGTCTTTTGTTCCTGGTCCTTGCAGCCTGGTTGAATAGTCTGGGGTCACAAAATTGTGTCCGACTTCAAAAGATTGTGATCTTTCCAGTGCTCTTATCACCATATATAATTTTATTTTTGGTACTCGGGATTGAACTCACGACCTCGTGTTTACCAAGTAGGTGTTTGTGCTGCTGAGCTAAAGCTCCAGCCCATATATTTTAAAGAGCCAAGAAATGAGGAAGTTGCAGACTTCCCAAGATGGGGCACCTGGCTAGACAAGATGGGGTTGAAACTCACAAGGGAGAGCTTGATCAGGGCCCATAACAGAGCAAAGGAGGACTGGAAGCCTGGGGCCATCACTTCAAAACACACGGACCAACAGGAGACAGTGGAACGTGCTGGGGAGGTAGGAACACCCAGCCCTCCTTACTTTCCAGTTCCAGATGGTGGAGAAGGCAGCCATTATTGCTCACCCTGCCAGGGAGCTCAGAACAGGAAGCACAAGTGATCTGGGCAGTGTTCAAAGCTGTTCAGCATGAGCACTAGCCAGGGAATCCTTAGGGGAACCTGGGGAGAAATGCCAGGTGGGATGCAGCTGTCCAGGCTCCAAGCCACCTGTCAGTGCCACCTGTCACAAAGACACACAAAGCCAACTCAAAGCACAGTCAGAACTAAAATACCCAGAGGCCCCATAGAAAGAGCACATCTGCTTGTCGCTGTTAAAGCAAAGAAAAAGGAAGGACATGGCAATTCTACTAATGAGTCATGAAACATCTTAACCCAGGGTCAGGCCAGAAAGGATGAAGGTGGTGGAGTGGGGGCTTCTCCTAGAATAGAAGTCTTTAGTTCTGTTCTATTTCGATTTCATGTTATAAATATGACGCAGGATCCTAGGGTTCGCTTGTTCTTGCCTCTTTCTTCTTTAAAGAAAAATCTCCGTAAGAGGTTTCACTGTGACCGAGAATTGATTATTTTTTTTTTTCTGTCTGTACCATATGGACGGTCGCAGCCTAGGAGACCTGCTGACTCCCCAAAGGACCCCTCTCTACCTTACCTTACCCAAGACAATTAGGGCTTTGAAACCTATGCATTAGAGTGCTATGTCCGTCCTAACTTGCTGGGCTGCGACCAGATGAATCAGGCTAACATTTCTGCCTTGCAAATGCTCCTTCCCCAGTGGATATATTTTTGTCCAAGCCAACATTCCTCTACATCAAGGCTTGAAAAATGAAACTCGTGTGATTTCAAGAAGAGGAGCATTTTCAAGTTTGGAAGCATGTTGTAGACTAAAAATGGAAAACATTCCCTGCACGCCAAACAAAAATCATCCCTTCAGTAGCTAAAAAGAAAATTTTTAAAAATCTTTGACTGACAGCTCTTCACAAATGCACACGAGAATGACAGCAAGAAGTTTTAAATCCTCATTAAGCCAGATGGCACTTTTGCTCTTTTAATGTAACTATTGATGTGTGACCTGGTTTCTTTCAGTCGAAGGCACGCAAGCGTACACACATACTAAGAATTTACTGCGTGTCTGCTCAGTTCCTTTCCTAAATCTTGTGTTCATATCTCCCTCGCGCCCTTCTTAGAGGAGCGACAAGTGTTCTTGACTAAGTTCAAGGTCACAGCACCCCAAAACCAAGCCCATAAGCCAGCAAAGAGTGCACCTGCTTGCACAAGTGGGGATCACAGAGTTTTCCCATCTAGCGTGCAATTTTTCGTACCAGGCTTTGTGAAAAAAAAGTCACGCATACAGACGTTCGAACCCCGTCCTTCCCCAGGAAATCAGAAAGTTGTATATCAAGTATGAAAGGAAGGAGGGGTCTGGACTGGAAAACTCTAACCTGTGATTCGCAAACTGGCTGCATCTATGGAGTATTTAGCAGGATTCTGATGTGTGGGAAGCTCTCTGAATTTAGGTCTTATATATTCTAAAGTCCATGGTAATTTGTTGTTATTTAAACAAAATTGAGTGCATTTTAAAATTAAGAGTAATCATTGTGTATGTGAGGGCAGGATAACACTGTGTCCCTTCTCTTCTAAGAAAGGACCATCATTTGTTGATAACAGACACACTGAGATGGAAGTCTGGCTCAAAATTCAATTGAATTTTTTAAAAATTCTTGTTAGGTGCTAAATTGATCAGTACTCTATTACAAGTGATAACTCCTAATTATCTTCATTTTTAAAAAGGGATTTATTGGACTGGGATGTAGTTAATGGTAAAGCAGAAGGCCCTGGGTTCAATCCTCAGCAAAGAAAAAAAACCTCATTGGCTTATATAACCAGAAGTAGATATTCAAGGATACATCTAACTTCAGGTCTGGCTGAATCCAGGCACTCGAGTGTGTCACCAAGAACTTGTCTGTATTCATCTCCTGGTTCTTGTTTTTTGTTTTGTTCTGTTTTATTGTTGGTTGGCTGCTTCTTTCCTGAACTACCTTCATCCTAGGCCTTTCTGGATACATGATGGCGAAGATGACCCAAGTGGCTCCATCTTATGTGCTGCTGCCCACACAGTCCAAAGGAAGGTCAGAGAGTGTGTGTTTCACACAAAAACCCAGAAGTCTCCCAGTGGGAAGATTGATCAGCAATCCACCCTCCCAGGCCTACAGCAATCACTGTACCCTAGAAACGCTGGCCCTGTTGGACCGGACACAGGGCACCCGGCCTGGCAGCACAAGGCAGTGTCCCTTCACGTGTGGGCTGGTTACCAACAGTGCCCCACAGGAGCCAAGAACACCTGTCCACTTCATATGCTGACGTGGACGTTTCTGTTCACAGTTTGTGTCGCTGAGTGTGAAGATTTGGGGCCTCTCTCTAACAGCTCTGTTGGTTAGCTTTTGTGGTGCTGGGGATTGAACCCAGGGCCTTATGCATGTAAGACAAGAACTCTATCACTGAGCTACATCCTTAGCCCTCTCCAGTGGCTCTGAAGGAAAAGCTATAGCAAGATCGAAAGCTGTAGGCAGGTCTCCCCTGCCCAGGATGGCTTCTCCCAGGGCTTCCACTGACTCCTAAAAAGTCCACTTGAAGGTGGAAGATTCTGTGTCTGTTTGGGGGTAGCGAGTGTGAATCCCTGTCTGCTCTTCGGTTGCCATTAGCATGGAACACTTTTCCTCTCTTAAGCATTTGGGTGCTTTGTCAAAGATTATTCTCAACAATACAGCACTGAGAGCTAGCTGTGGTGGTACATGCCTGTAATACCCAGCTACTCAGGAGGCTGAGGCAGGAGGATCCCAAGTACCAGGCCGCCTTGGGCTAGATAGTGAGACTGTCTTACGAGGGTCAGGGTGCAGCTCCATGTAGTGCTCTTGTCTGACATGTACAAGGCCCTGGGCCAGTCTTTGGTACTGCAAAAAAAATAATAATAATAATAAAAGCAAAAGCCAAAGCAAAGCAAAACAAAAGCCCCACAAACAACCAAGTTTCAGTTAGTTGTTTCGTCATTGAATATAAAAACTGTATTGCTTTTTAAAGGAAAACAATCCAAGACTTGATGATTGGGCCATAAGAACCACAGTTCAATCTCCTTAAAATCCCAAGTTCTGTATAGCTCCAACATTAAAAATCTTGCAGTTTCATCCCTGGAGCAGGAGGTTCAGACAGTTAGGGAAACGCCACCCAGGCCCAGTGCCAGGCACGACGGGAAGTGGCTCTTATTTGATAACCAGCACCACAGAGAGATGTTGTCACTACTGCTAAGTTCTGAGGGTTTCTTAATTTCCCTTTTTGATTTCCTCTACGGCTTATGGGTTATTTCTCAATATTAGTTAGCTCGCCAGACATTTGGTACTTTTGTGGTCATCCTTTACCACTCAATTCTAATTGAGTTGCATGCAGCTAATAAACATGGTCAATACACTGTCTACAACCCTGTTTCTTTGGAACGTACCGAGGTTTCTTTTATGGCCTCGCTCGTGGTCTGGTTTACAAAATATTCTTTCCAACTGTACTCGAAACTGTGCTGAAAAACTAGCATATTCTAGTTTTAGGCATATAGTTTTCTTGCTTGTTATGCATGTACACATGTTTAAATAGAGTAAAGCGATGTGATATAAATGTATTATGTGTACACGTAAGTACACATGTAGTCTCAAACACATGTCCATATAGCGCGAACGTCTGGTTGTATTTTTCAGGTCTTCGCTGTTTAATGTCCTGGCCCTATCAGTTCCCAATTTCGTTCCTCAGTGCTTGCTAAGTGTTGAGGCCAGAGGCTGCAGTACACTTTACGTGTGTGGCTTTGTGCTCTTGCCAAGAGGAAGTGTGGAGAGGTGGCTGGCTGTTTCTCTCCAAGGAGACCACCAGCCCAGACACCTGGAGGCAGCAGGTGGAGGTGGGATGGCCAGAGGGCCACCAGTTGTTACACACCCATTTTTACCAACTCTTCACCCCGAGAGCATTTGCAATGTCCTCAGACATCAGTAGTCTGGGATTTCTACAGTACAGGAGGAGGGAATAATTGTGCAAGGTCACTGGGGAAGAAGTAAGAGGAGAAGTTAAGCTCTGTCTTTCAACTGGCTTCTCTCTGCTACCGCCAGCTGCTTCTATCAGTCCCAAACCGCAATAGCCCCACGACCACACCTAGACAACTGTCTTCAGCAAGGTGTTTTACTCTTTGACATTTCTGTGTCTCTGTTCCTTTGTGGATCTCTCTCTGTTGTAGTCAGGGGTTGTGCAGAGAACAATGAGAATCCGGACACAGAATTTATAATATTATTTTATGATAGTCATCCAGAGTTAACACAAAGAGAGTGCAAGAAATCTGTCCACAACACTAAAGACATAGAATATTCAGCCAAGGGCCTGAATCCCACAGCAATGTCCTATATGAGTCCAGATGAAGACTTAGAGCCTATGACAGTGCCTCCTACAAGCCCACCTGCAGGTCTAGAGCCCACGAGAAGGACTCACGCCAGTCTCTTTTACAGATCCATGCTCTAAAGGCCCAAAGGCCCAGAGCTTCCCTAAAGTGAACCACAGCCATGCTCACCAACAAGGTCCCGAGCTCCTCCAGTGACAATGGTGGAACTCACACTGGGGAAGCTAGTCATGATGAGCTCCTCCAGGAGAACCAACGGCTCAAACAGCAGCACTTAGAGAAACCCACAATGCCTCGCTCTTCTTCTCCTCTACATCTCTATGCTGGCAACTTTCCTCAGGTGGGATATCTACGCTCAGCACCATGGTGATTTAATTCCGCTGGCGTTAAGTTCACCACTAGTTTTTAATCCATAACACTCTCTGTCTCTCTGTCACTCTCTGTCTCTGTGTCTCTGTCTCTGTCTCTGTCTCTGTCTCTGTCTCTGTCTCTCCTTATTGTTGTATTGTATTGTTGGGGATAGAACTCAGGGCCTCATGCAAGCTGGCTAGATGCTATCATGCTATGCCCCGACTTGTCCATTTTTTAAATACTTTCTCCAAGGTTATCTTTTGGGGGGAAGGAAATTACAAACTGTATCAGTTTGGAATTGCAAAGGTCATCCTTCAATCAAAAAAAAAAAAATCTGTTGTCCCTCCAGGCCTGTGGGGAGCTTAGCGCTCCCAGCCGGGATGTACTTTCCGCTCATTTTGCTGCCCAGCTGTCTCACAGTACATGACTCAGTGATTGGAACTTGATTGTCTTTGCGATTTTAAAGACTGAGGTATAATTCACACACCATCACATCGCTGCTTCCACAAAGTCTACAATTCAGTGACTTCAAGCACAGTCACAAATTTGTGCAGCTATCCCTGAATTGCAGAAAATTTTCATCAGCCCCAAAGGAAACCCTGCGCTCATCCGCAATCACTCCCCGTTCCTCTCTGCCCCTACCTGTGACAACCACTGATCTCTTTCTATCTCTATGCCTTTGATTTGCCTATTCTGGGTATTTCATGTATATAAAATCAAATGCTGCGTGGCGTACTGTGCCTGGCTTCCTTCACCTACGATAATGTTTTCAAGGCTCATTCTTGTGGAAGCATGCATCGGTGTTTCATTCTTTTTTGAATAAATAACATTCCATTGTGTGAGTACAGCAGATGATTTGTTTGCATTTGGGGCCATTATGCTGCATTGAATATTTGTACAGATTTTTGTGTGGACATAGATTTTTCAATTTTCTTATATATGTATCTAGGAGTTGATCGCTGGGTCCTATTGTAACTCTATGTTTCAGGAACTGACAAATGGTTTTCCAAAGCTACTCTATCATTTTAAGTTTGCATCAGCAGTGTATCAGGATTCCAACTGTTCCACATCCCTGACAACATGTGTGTCTGCCTTTTTGATGATAACCACTCTAGAGGACATGAGGTGATCTTATTGTGGCTGTGATTTACATTTCCCTAGTGACTAAAATGTTGAACATGTTTTTCATGTGCTCATTGACCATTTGTGTATTTTCTTTGGAGAAATGTCCATTCAGATCCTTTAAGCTTTAAAAAAAAATTGGGCTTTTTTGTATTGTTGGGATATTAGATACTTTTTGGGAAACAGTTTATAAATATTATCTCCTGTTATCTGGATGGCCACTTTTTTAATAATGTGCTTTGATGCACAGAAGTATTTACTTTTGATGAAGTTCAAATTATTTTTTTTCCTCTAGCTGATTTTGCATTTATTATCACATGTGAAAGACCATTGCCTGCCCACGGTCATGAGAGTTTACTCCTATATTTTCTTCTATGAGTTTTATAGTTTTAACTTTCACTTGTTTAGGTACTATTGTACTTTGGTTCATGAACTTAATTCTTTCCACAACTCCTGTCAAATTCAGTTGCAACCAGAACTGTAGAATGAATTTTCTGTCCAGAATCACAGTAATGTACTCAATTTATTTTGAGTTACATATTATATAGGTGTAAGGTAGGGATCTAATTTCACTTTTCTGCATGTGTCCATCCAGTTGTTTCAGCAGCCATTCTCTCCCTGTTGAATGGTCTTGGCACCCTTGTCTCAAGTCAATTGACCATAAATGCATGGATGTATCTCTGAACTTGCAATTTGTTACATTGATTTATGTCTGTCCTTATCCAAGACCATATTCTCTTTCTAAAAATTCTATCCATTTAAAGTGTACAACATGATGTTTTGGTATACGTGAGCATAGTTAAAATCAATCAACGTATTGATCAGCTTGTATAGTCCTATGTGTGGGTGTGTTTATGCTCACATGCGGTAAGAGCACCTAAAATCTACCGTCTTAGGAAACTTATAGTGTGCGACACAATATCACGAGCTCTGATACGCAGAGTGTACACTAGATAGATCTCTAGACTATACTAGAGCCCACATAACTGCGACTTGTCCTCTTGGCCTTCACCTCTCCATTTCATCCTGCCCCGCTGAATACTGTCGCTTAGATTTAGAATGTCCCCCCAAACCTCCTATATTAGGAGGTGGGACTTGGGAAGGTAACTGGATTGTGGGGGCGCTGTATTCATTGGTGGACTGACCCAGTGATGAGTTTATAGTTAAAAGTGCCACGTGGAGGTGGGGTGCAGTTGGAAGAAGTGTGCCATTGTGTGTGTGGGGGGGGTGCCTTTGGAATATGCCTCTCCCTCTCTGGTTCCCTCCCTTTTTTCTCTGTGGTCGTGGGTGTCATGGGTTTGGCAGCTGTGTACTGTCATGCCCTTCCTCCATGCCACTTCCGCCTCAGAGCCAGCCGACCAGGGAGCAAATCCTCTGAAAACTGTGAGCCAAAATAAACTTCTTCAGTTTCTAGTGCCGAGTATTTTGTCCCAGTGATAGGAAAGCAACTGCTGCTAGCTGCCTCTAGTAACCACATTCAATTCTCTCTATGTATGTGACCTTTTAAGCAATTTGCATATAAGAGAGATCACGTGGTGTTGTGCTTTCTGTGTCTGGCTTATCTCACTTAGCCCACTGCTCCCCAGGGGTCAGTAGGTTGTGTCAAATGGCAAGATCACCTGTTACTGAAAGGTTGAGTGGTTTTTCATCATCTGTGTGTACTGCACATCCGGTCTCCCATCAGTGAGCTCTAAAGTGGTTCCCAGTTCTGCACTTCCGATGGTTGTAGCTTTTTAGTAAATTTTGAAATCAATTGACCATAAATGTTATGGAGTGGATTTGAAATGACTCCCGGAAAAACTTGCTTGTTTGGAAGATGGACTTTGGAAAAGTGATTGGATGAAGACTCTCACTTCATCAGTGGATGACTCGCTGATGACAGGGAAGCAGCGGGATCCAGGTAAAAGGAGGCATTTTGGGATGTGACCTTGGAGACTACAAGTGTTCACAATCCTATCTTTTCTGGCTGTGTTCCCCGCTCTCTGTTTTCCAGGTGCCATGAGTAACAGCTTTGCTCTATTACACCCTTACACTATGATGCTTCTCCCTCACCTCAGGCTGACAGTAATGAACCAAACAGACCATGGACTGGAACCTCTGAAGCTGTGAGTCAAAATAAACCTTTCCTCCTTTGAGTTATCTCAGGTATTTTGTCACAGTCATGGGGAGCTGACAAAATGAGTGTTCTAACTCTGTACTCTTTAAGATCATTGTATATTTTTTGAGTAGGCAGGTAGCATGTGTTATAACGATATGTTTCTTTTTATTCTTTTTAAGTGACTTCTAGAAATTTTTAAATTGTGTATAAGGCTTGCATCATAGCCCATTTGGACAGAATAGGTGTGAGATAAGGTAGAAGGCAGCATCAAGCAATCTCAGCTATGCACCTTCGTACTCTCTTGGCTTCCCAAGTTATTTTACTTATTGTCACAAGTGACCTCAGAGAAAGCTGGAGTGACATACCTTTTAGTTCAAATATAGTAGGATGGGGTGGGGTAGAGAAAGACTATCAATTATATGATTTAGACTCTTCCTTTCACTTGAATTATCTTCATGAATGATCGATCGTCTGTTCACTCCCAGCCTGACAAGAATCTTCTGAAGAATGCTGCACACTGATTGGCTGGATTCTGGTTACTCCACCAATCACAGAACAAGGGGTGGGATTATGATGACTGGATTAGTCTAATCCAGCTCCACCTTCAGGACCACACATTTTGAGAACGCTTGAATAATACATGGTTTTTGTTAGAGACTAGACAAATTCAATTCATCTTCAAATCCCCAGTGGCCAGCACAGAGCTGCTGATAATGGGACAGGCCTGTTAATTAATGACAGAGATGAAGCCAATGACAAGGCAGCATGTAATTTCTTTTCTTTTGTGGGCAGTATTACTGACTCACACAGGGAAATTAGGCATCACGAGGAGTGATTTTATCGTGTCTTCTGGAACCTTTCAAGCCCAAGTGCTTGAAGAAATAGAATGAGCCATGTGTCGGGGTGCATGCCTGTAATCCCAGAACTCGGGGAGGCTGAGGCAGAAGAATGGAACATTTGAGTCCAGCCAGGACAACTTAGTGAGACCCTGTTGCAAAACTGAAAAAAATAATAATTAAAAAGGACTGGCAATGTAGCTTAGGTGTGAAGGCCCTGGGTTCAATCACTAGCACAAGGAAGGAAGGAAAGAAGGAAGACAGGAAGGTTGCTAACCTCCTTTTATGTTGCTTATTTCAGGTATTTTGTCACAGCAGCAGAAAACTAACACAATGATGAATAGCTAAGATGTCTGTAAATCAGGCACCTTGCAAGTGATTTGCATCTACTACTGTCTCATCTAATCCTGTCCCCAGTTCACAGCTAAAGCAATTGAAACCTTTTAAAAACCTGTCACTGACTTGAGGGGGAGGTCACACAACTGCTAATGATGAAGCAGGACATAAGGTCACATTTAACTCAAGGATGCCTCCCCTCAAATGGCACACTGTGTACTCGAGTCTCATCAGCCAAACACAGATAACCATCATGCCAGAGCTATCCAAATCAATCTCTGTTTTACAAACATTAAATGCCTCTATAGATACCTGGAGCCATAACTGTTGTAGGAGTCCTTTGTGGCTGGCTTCTTCAGCATTCCCTTCTGCCTTCACTGCTCCAAGACTAACCTGAGTCTTTCTGGAATCCCCCTCTTGAAGCTGTTTCCAGTCAGGCACATTAAATAAGGTAGTGTTTATATATACAAGGCATGCTAAATGCTTAAAAATGTTATCAATTATTAGTGTTCTTACTACTTCCACAGATGATATTTTAAATATGCATATATCAATGTTTAGAATTATTATTATTTATTTATACTTAAGGTAATGAACTTGAAGACAGAGACTATAGCGAATCAATCTCTCAGTATTGTGTGTGTGTGCTGTGGATCAGACCCAGGGCCTCACACAAGCTAGACGAATGCTCCACTCCTGAGCTATATTCCCAGGCCCCCATAACCGAAAATCTTAATATAACACTTTAATCATCATGGATGTCTTAGTAGAACTGAGTTACAGTGTAAATAGTTTTTCAGTCGTGTATCAAAATATAAACTGCCTTACTGAGGCTGGTGAGGTATAGAATAGTAACAGTAAGCTAAAATTGAAGTATGTTAATATTTTAATATGTGTAATGTGAAGACATTAAACATAAGTAACACACACAGTAAGCACATATATCCTATGATAAAAGGAATACCTGGGGATGAAATGGCAAAGTATTCGTTGCATATCAACTTTGCAAATAATAGCATAAAAGATATGGCTCAACCCCGCCCCCCACACACACACATCCAGTGACAACCTTCCTTAAGAAAAACCCACACTGGTATCACAGTGAGTGCCTTAAGTCCTGAGGATCCTAACATCTTCCTAAGTTTGTCTAAGTTTCGCTACTACGTGTTCAAATTTAATTCTGAAAGCAGGCAAGACAACAGAATCAACAGGACCAAGAGGGTAGAGCTGAAGGATCTTTACTTTATGCCCTTTTTTTTAAAGCTTTACTTTAAAATTGTGTTCTTGTGAAATGCAGGGAGGAATGACGGTAGCACAATACTTTCCTCTGTTTGTGTCACCTTGGCAAGATCGTCTCAGCTTCAGCCTTACTCTGGCTTCTGATTCCACACCAGAGGAAAGGATGTTCTCTTGTTTCATGTTTAAGGAGAGGCAATGTTTACAATGCCCTGGGCTTGTAATCACATTTCTCATTCATTCTACACACGTGTTTGAGCACCTGCCCTGGCAGATCAGAGGAGATACGGATTCCATCCCTCTTTTATGATCACCTTGCCATTATGTGACAGAGACACGAGGATCAGTGCTTTATACGCATCAGTTCAAACTCCACTTCCTCCTGCTGAGACAAATATTATTACTGTTATCCCTTTGGTCTTATCACTGATATGTACTGAGGGCTAGAAAGGGTTGGTGGCCTGTCCAAGGTCACACAGTAGTAAGTGGTAGAAGTAGGATTCAAAGCCAGAACTCAGAGCAGAGTCTAAAGCTGGCCCGTGAAGCTGGAGCACCTCTCCGTGTGACATCAGTGAGTGAGACACAACCCCTGTCTCACACAACGACCTCCTAAGGACACCCAGCATAGACCAAATAATGAGATGTGAGTACAGTCAGAAAGATGCCTTCAAAGAGTTATGGATTGCAGGACCCAGAAGGAAAGCCTTTACCAGGGAGGTAAGGGAAGGGTTCTTGAAGAAGCCAGAAAGTTTAACTGTGAGGCTGGGGTTGTTTTTAGAAAGCGAGGAGAGGAGGTGGGGCATTCTGGAGGGCAGGAATAGGATCAAAGGAATTCAAGTGCACGTGAACTTCAGGAGAGGCCTGCGTGAACTGTAACCCTGTATGCCTGTATGCGCAAGAAGCCAAGGGGAACAGAGAGGTGGGACAGCTTTGTGAAGAGATCTCGAGGTGGCCAGAGAGCATCAGAGAGAGCCGTGGCTTGAGAAATACGGGAAGATGTCTGGGAGGGACAGATTTCTGTACAAGAGGAACAGATAGACCTGGGTGTGCACCTGAAGCTTGGCTGTGTCTGGAGGGGACAGAGCCTAAGAGCCAGAAAAGCACACTGCATGTCCTTTAAATTCCAGGTCATGGAGCTAGACTCTGGTAGACGATTTTAGATATGGTTAATCAGGCCTTTTAATATTTAAGGAAAAGCAGGACAAAATACCGTTAAAAACAGTTACAGAATTGACATGTTGGTATTCGTCCCCCAGCTTACTTTTCAAAATCAGGCTAAATGAGATTGAAGGACTTGCCCCAAACCATCCATTCATGTGTCCCCTAAGCAGCATTTGACATATGCAGGGTGCTGTGACGGGCAGCATAGGGAGTGTAGAGAAAGTCTCCCCTGACCGTGGGATGGGGAAGGACCAGGGCTCCTGGGGAGGCCACTGGGCAGGGGCCACAAGAGTGAGGGAGGCCTGGACATAAGGATGTGCAGGACAGAGGCTTTCCAGGAGTAGGAAGTTAGGATGAGCAGGGACACCGGTAGGTGAGACAGAAAGGTGTCAGAATGCGAAGACACTGTGCTTAATCAGCAGACTGTGAATCTTGGGCCCATAAAGGTCAAGGTCTCCCTTGCTCACACTAAATATCCCAACCCTTGCGCACTATGCCATAAATCTGTGCTGAACAAATCTGAGCTATCTGAAACGCACGCTGTCCCCTGGTTAATTTAGTGATTCAGGCGACAACTTTTTTTCTTCACAATTCTGGCTCAGTTCATCTAACAATTCAGCTAATGAATACTGTAGTTCAGGTAAAGGATTCAAGATTGAAAGAAAACATCAGATTCTGTTCCTAGTAAAGGGTTCGTAGAAAAAAAGGATGTCCAAGAGAAAAATGATTTGATGATGTTATATCTGTATTCTTATTTTTGTGTATTTATTTTTTATCTTCTTTATTTACTTACTTACTTATTTTTTGAGACAGGGTCTCACTGTGTAATGCAGGCTGGCTTTAAACCCACTATGTAGCCCAGGGTGGCCTCAAACTTGCAGCAATCCTCCTGCCTCAGCCTTCTGAGTTCTGGCATTATAGGCATGCACCATCACACCTGGCTTTAGTTTTGCTTTTAGATGTAACTTCATTAAGAAGTTTTTGTCCAGCAAATGAGTGTGAGTGTGTGCCAGCTGTCACACACAAGCACTTGCTAGTATGCTAGTACATATTTTCCTCCAGAAATTTTGAAGCGTTTTAGTGGAAATGTATTTCTTTCCATCTGATAACAAAGATGCTTACAGTAAAAAAAAAAATGGTTTACATTATAAAATAGTACAGAAGCGATTACAAAATGTCTCCTAGACCTCATGTCAAGGCTTGTCTGAGTGCCATGCATCCACCCGTGTTGAAGACATGAGAATACAAAAGGATACATAAGCGTGATCAAACGCATCTTTGCTTTAATGCATTTTTTTTCTTTTCCGAAGAAGAGTGCTCTCTCTTCCCTCTCTGACTTACACTTGCTATATGGCCCGGGTTAACCTTGAAGTTACCCCCCTCCAGCCCTTGCCCACTTGTAGCTACGGTGGTTTTGCAACATTTTTTGTGTTTTGTTTCGTTTGAGACAGGCTCTGCCTATGTTGCCCAAGGGAGTCCCAAGCTCCTGCAACAAGTGATCTTTCTGCTTCAGTTTCCAGAGTAGCTGGAATTATAGGCACGTGTCACAGCGCTTGTGTTTTAACTCAGAAGTTCTTGGCCGCAAAGAAGAAACAAAATGCAATCAAATACCAAAGATTCGGCAGCAGAATTTTGCACTGCCCATTCGGGGAGAGTATTCGAGATCTGTGAAAAGCTTTATCGGCAAATATGACCTCCGATACAGAAAACAGTGATACCAGATGCCACTTAATAGTATGATCATATCCTTGCTGAGGTTCATTTTATGTCTCAGCTTGCAGGGTGTTCAGGGATGAGATTAATATTTAAATCGTGAACTTCGGGTAAAGCAGATCGCCCTCCCTAATGTGGGTGGGCCTCTTCTTATCAGCTGAAGGCCTGAAAGAGACAATAAGCCAGAGTCCTGCGGCAGACTGCTGTCAGACTTTATCTATACCGTGGAATGAAATATGGGCTCTCCCGGGTCCTGAGTCTGCTCTCCAGGCAGCAGATTCTGGACTTGCCAACCTCCGTAGACACGGGAGCCAATTTGTTATAACAGATCACTCTCTCTCACTGACATGTGCGTGTAGGTATGAATGTATATTTCCCACTGATCCTGTTTCTCTGGAGAACCTGACTGGTACAATCTTGATGCTGTTGTAATGTTGGCCCTCTGCAGAACTGCTGTCTCTGGGTTTTGTTTCCTTGTTCTGCCCCAGTGTGGGGTTATTATAAAAGACAAGTGGGCCCTAATAGTGTTTAGATCATAAGGACACTCTTGTATGAACTCCTGTTGTACTCACTTCTTGCTTTTTGCTGCTTTTCTTTGCTTCCTTCCCACTACTTCTTGGCCTTTTGGCTCAGATCAAGCGTAGGATCTTTGCTTACCTTCTCTATTTTTACCCAGTCATACTGTATGTGTGTGTGGCAGCCTGTACTATGTTATGAATGAAGTGAAATTGAAAAAGCAAATGAACATATCACTGATTCTTCCTTTGTACATTAGCTCAGAAATCTTAGCAGAACAGATTCAGTGAAGCTGGGTGTGGTGTTGCCCACTTGTAATCCCAGAACTTGGGAAGCTGAGGCAGGAGGACTGCTAAGAGTTCAAGGCCAGCCTTGAACAGAGCAGAGGCCCTGTGTACCCCCCCCAAATTTAATGAAGCTAGAAAGGATTAAATCACCTTTATAATATTAACTTGTCTCATGCATACCATTCTTATGCTTTCAGAATTGTAATTCCTTATTAAAATATACATTACAGGGCTAGAGGGTTTTTTTTTTCCATTTTCAAGTCAACTCTTGTTCTATTATTCAGTAATATTCCAACTAAGGGAAAAATGTGTGATACTTTTTTGAATTAAAAAGATTTTGGGCTGGGGATGTAGCTCAGTGGTAGAGTACTGGCCTAGCAGGAAAGAGGTGTTACTATGTTCCATTCCCCCCAAAAGTTATGCGTGATAGTCTTGTTCTCTGATTCAGAATAGTGACTTATATATAGATAACATATTACATATGTTGTGTTAGATAAATATATTTGCCTATTTCAGATTAGACTTTGTATATTTGTCTTTATTATGCATTTTATGAATGTTCAAATGCATAGTTTATATAATCTCATACATACAAGTTTGATCTTTTTATTTTTTATATTATTATTTTCATTTTATTGTTAGTATGTCTTTGTGGTACATAATAATTACATTCATCTCGGCGAACTGGTATGAATACACATTGCATCTTGATAATTTTCACTTCCTCTTCTCGGTATCCTCTCCTGCCTTCCTTGACCCCTTCACATCTGCACAAAGTCCACCTCCCTGCTTCCCATCATCTCTCTCGTTTCTACTCTGTAAGTTGTTCATGTCCTGGATTTCTAATACAGGAGAGATCACGTGACATGTACCCTTCTGTGTCTGGTTATTCCACTTAGCAGTAAGAATTCATGATCCAACATGAGTTTAGTTTTCACCAGTGAAAACTAAAGAACATCCCTATCTAACTGCCACAATGGTCCAAATTCCAGGTTTCAAGAGGACGCAGTGTAAGTGTTGCATTCTGTAATACTATGGTTTTCTTTGTTTGGCATTTTGTTATCAGTAATAAAAGGTCATGGCCTACAACTTTTACTTAAATAATTGTTAATTGTTTAAAAAAAAAACAAAGTTTTAAAAAAGCATGCTTACAAAATGTATTTTTTAGAGTATTTCTCAAAATATAAAGATATTCCTATTTCTAACTCATACTACTTCTCACTGTCAAACATTGCTGGTTCTAGTTTTCAATTATGAACTGTCCTCAAGTAATTTATATAAATACAACTAGAATAATAGGATTTTGAAGTAGGAAGAGCATTAGGGTTTATTCTAGCTCCATAACTTTACAAATATAAATCAGGCCCAGAGATGTTAATTGTTGTTTTGTTTTGTTTTGTTTTGTTTTGCTTTGCTTTGCTTTGTTTTTTGAGACAGGGTCTTGCTATGTAGTTCAAGCTGACCTTGAATTCAGTATGTGGTCCATGCTGTCCTGAAACTTGCAGAGATCCTTCTGCCTCAGTCTCCCAAGTTCTATGATTTTAGGCATGCACCACCATGCCCAGCTAATAATGATTAAGGACAAATTTTTTTTTTTTTTTTTTGGTACCGGGGATCGAATTCATGACCACACACTTGCCAGGCAGGCGCTTATGCCACTGAGCTAAATCCCCGGCCTCCAAATTCTTCTTTTTTAATTTTTAAAATTTTAATTAGTACATGTTTATAGTACATAATGATTGGCTTCATCATGGGGAGGTGATTCATGGACATAATACATTTTAATTCTTTTTACTTTCCCTTCTCCTCTCTTCCTCCCCTCAATGCATTTCTTGCACATTCATGAAAGTGCTATCTCCTCGTTTCCTGTATCTATCTTTTATTTTGCTCTTTAATTTACTTATATTTTGGGCTTCACATAGAAGAGAAACCATGTGATATTTAAGTTTGGGGGTCTGATTTGTTTCACTTAATGGTATTGTCTCAGGGTGTATCCATTTTCCTACAAGTGAGTCAAATATATCCCTCTTTATGGCAGAGTAGTACTCTATCA
This sequence comes from Dolichotis patagonum, assembly GCA_004027295.1. Taxonomy (NCBI): domain Eukaryota; kingdom Metazoa; phylum Chordata; class Mammalia; order Rodentia; family Caviidae; genus Dolichotis; species Dolichotis patagonum. Next base: position 19,107 of record PVJX010015812.1, on the reverse strand, counting down.
TGTATAATTGTCATATTTTCTTTATGCATTCATGTGTTGATAGACATTAAGGCCACTTTCAAGATTTAGCTGTTATGCGTTGTGCTGTTACTAACATGGGTATGCACATATCACTGTAACATGGTGTCTTTAACTATTTTAGGAAGATACTTAGAAGAGGAATGCCTAGGTCAAATTAAGGTCACACAGACTTTTTTTTCTTTTGAGACAAGACCTTCCTATGCAATTCAGGCTGGCCTTGAATTCACTTTGTAGCCCAGATCGGCCTCGAACTCACAGCAATCCTCCTGCTTCAGCCTCCTGAGTGCTGAGATTATAGGCATGTGCCACCATGGCGGGCCCATATATTAAAACCAAAAGCAAAATACTAAGGAGGAATTCAAAGACTGAATATTCTAGAAAGAAACACAGGAGTCAGTTCTACACTTAATCTTACATAAAACATTGGTTTATTTCCTACTAAGACACTTGTTTGCTCTCCTATGGTTGCTGTCAAAATACTTCATCACCATCAACTACAAAAAGTGGCCGAGACATTGTGATCTGCGCTGCTGCATGGTGAATAAATAATAACTCCTAAGAATGCCTATTGCTAATTTTAATCATGTCAGAAGAAGGAAAGTTTGAAAATCATTGCCCAGGGCGGCCGCTTCCTCTTCTTTTATCTGGGGCTCTGAAAGTAGACATAATCCTGACTGGCGTAGGAGCCTGTTAATGAGGCTTCAGTCTTGCTGGCTCATTTTTTTGACGTTTGCTCTTGGAGTGAATACATTAAAAGACTATTAGTAATCTTTAGCTTTCCACGGTGACATCATTAGGCACTGCATCAAGGAACACACCTGGAAAGTGGCAGAGTCCCTCTCCACACTGCATGGAGCCTGACTCGGTCGGGAGCTTTAGATCAGGAAACTGCCCTCAGCAGAAGGGACGCTTTGTTTTCTCCTCCTTGCTAGAGGCTTTTGGTTCAGTTTTGCTAAACACAGCCCTTCCAAAGCTCCCAATGCAGAGCCGGTTCTCACAAACAATGATCAGTATTAAAAGTAATTGGGGGAAATGACGTAATATAAACAAACAATACCATAACACCCCTATTCTGACCAAATACATACAATATTTGCTTTAATCAACTTTGTCTCTCTTAATCATAACTTTATTTAATCATACATTCATTTCTTTAATTAAGTTAATTAATTTATTTACTTTTTGGTGTCGGGCTTGAACCCAGGCTTTGCACATGCTAAGCACATTCTCAAACCCTGAGCTACATCCTAGGAACTGCAATGTTATTGATTAGAATTCGTGTACTTTCAATGGAGGAATCACTAGTTTTTGAGAGGAGGGGTATAAAAATCTTCACTGTAAAACATGATAATTCCCAACTATAAATTCTCCTAGTAAAAACTAAACACCAAGAACTTTTCAAAGATACTTTTCAAAGATACTTTAAAAAGAAACATAAAAGTGAAATTTACCTTTGGAAACTGTTTATAAGCCAGAAGTCAGTCTTTCCATATTCAAATAATTTTCAACCAGAGTACCAGAATCATTCGGTGGGAAAAGAGTGTCTTTTGGACAAATGGTTTGGAAAAACTGCATATGCTAGATACAAAAATTCACTTAAAAATCTAAACATAAAAGCCAAAAAAGAAGAAGAAAAAGAAAAGCACAAAACAAAATACTCCCAAAACAAAATGAAAACCTCGTAATACTTTTTGATATTGGATTTGGCAGTGATTTCTTGGTTACAACACCAAACCAAATTGCAGACAAGCCAAGAAAAAACAGAGACACTGGACCACATGAAAATTAAAATCTGTGTATCAAAGGACAAAATCACAACATGGAAAGGCAATCCGTGAAAAGGCAGAAAACATTTGAAAATTATATATCTTATAAATTGTTAAGATCCTTAACATTAAAAAACCTGAAAATTCAACAACAGACAATTCAATTAAAATATGAACAAGAGTCCCAAGTTACATATCTTCAAAGAAGAGACACAAATGATTGGCAAGCATATGAAAAAATGCCAATGGCACTGAATGCTAGTGAAATGCAAATCAAAACCACTGAGAAGTATTACGTCACACCCTTTTAGCATGGCCACTATTTTAAAAAAAAAGTGTTGTTGAGGATGTAGAGAAGTATAGTGTTCTAGAGTGTTGGCGGAAATATAAAAATGGTGCAGCCCCTATAGAAAACAGTCTGATGATTCCTCAAAATTAAAAATAGAATGACCTTATGCTCTAGCAGCTTCACTTTCGGGTACAGACCCATAAGAATTGAAAGCAGGGTTTCAAAGAGATATCTATCCATGTATGTACATAACAAAAATATTATCAATAGTCAAAATGTTAATAATAAATGTTAATAGGGTCCAAAGAAAGATGAGCAAAGAAACAAAATATATATGCCATAGATTGTTCAGCCTTAAAAAATCAAAGATCAGACACATGCTACAACATGCTTAGAGGTGTATGCTAATTTAAGTAAGCCTGTCACCAAGAGATTCATGTATGATTCTGCTTATGTGAACCTAGAAAAGTCAAATAGTCAAATTCCTAGAGGATGAAAGCAGAGGCGGGAGGAGTGGGAATGGGGTGCTATTTTTTAAAGGTGATATACTTTCAGTTTTGTGCAATAAAAGGTTCTGGAGATGGTGGTGATGGTTGTACAATAAATAATGTGAGTGTACTGAATGCCACTGAACTTTTCCCCTTAAACATGGTTTAGACTATAAAATTTCCATTAGATGTGTTTCATCACAGTCTTTTTTTAAAATGGTACTGGGGATTCAACCCAGGTCTTCACATATGCTAGACAAACGCTCGACCACTGAGCCATACTACTAACCCCACAATTTAAAAAAAATCTCTTTATAATCTTATATAAAAGATCAGTTTATTCCCTACTAAATATTTTATCAATAGTAACTATATTTGTAATGTTTCACTGGAGTGTATAAAGCACAAATATTGATACACTATATAATCAGGCATACAATATATCTAAAATATTAAAATTCCGTGAAGAGAAAAAGCAATTAAGGGAAAAATTACAATGCTGATGGGTGGGGGAAATGATGGAAAAGGGAGAAATACTCATTGTTGTTGATGTGTCTGTGCTCTGTATTCCAATTAAGCAGAAAAATACCTAAAGGAGAGACTGAAAAAATCAAATGCAGGATAATCTCTAGCACGGTTTGTGAGCAGTTTTGGCATTTGGGGCTGAATAATCCTTTTTGTGCAAGATGGCTGTTCTACACAGAATAGAACATTTATCAGCCTCCCTGGCTTCGATTCTCTAGAAACTTTCATTCCATGGTGACACCACAAATTGTCTTCAGTCATGTCCAAATGTCCTCTTAGGGGCAAAATCACCCGGTTGAGAATTACTGCAGAACAATTAGTTAAAGTTAGGAATAACTTGGACAATGGCTAGGTTTTGAACAGGGCCTTCCATATCTTGGTTAAGATAATGTATGGACTCAGCTTAGGTATCGCAGCCCCAGTAGGTATTGGCAGGTGCTGCATGGGCTGGGACACGTGTATGGTTGCCTTATGCTGACCACTGTGACAAAGCAAGTCCATGCCATCCGACTTTGCCTCAGAAGCTCTGGGAAGATTTGTGATGCAGTGGGGTTTACCTCCTCTGGGAGGGGCGGCAGAAGGAACTGCAGTCAAGTTGGAAGAAAAGTGAATTCAAAGCTCAGGTTCTGAGTTCTTGCTTAGCTATGTCTCTATTTCAGAGGTCATCTCTAAAAAGAGAGCACACGAGTCTTTATTAATCACCAGTACAGACTGAGGGAACACTTGTGCCTAATGGTGATTAGGTAATGGACATGTTAGATGGTAGCCTTCACACCCATCGGGCTCAGAATCCACGTGGGACTTAAGACAGATCCATTCAGGAGTTAGGCTGCGGTGGGACAGAGCAGATGCATAATTGATAATCACCGACTGGGGACATACTGGGATCCATAAAGAGTAGAAATGATGAATGTAGCCTCTCCTACACACGTGGCCCCTCCAAATGCATGTCTGCCAGAACTTCAGAAGGTACCTTACTTGGAAATAGTGTCTTCGTAGATGTAATTAGTTAAGTTTAAGTCATGCTGGTTTAGGGTGAGCCTTAAATCTGATGACTTGTATTCTTATAAGGTCACACGAAGACAGCGGCAACAGAAGTGAATGATCTGCAAGCCAGGGAATGCCAAGGCCAACACCAGAATCTAGGAGAGAAGCAAGGGCTAGATTCCCCCTCAGAGTCTCCAGAAGGAGCACACTCTGCCAAGACCTGTAGAACCAGGAGAAGATACATTTCTGTTGTTTTAAGCCACTGCATTTGTGATCCTGTAAGTTGCTATGACAGCCGCGAGGAAGTAATACAACAAAGGAAGGCTGTATGCAAAAACTGGCCTCAGAGAAAGAGGGAAGCCGGGCCTGGTGGCGCACGCCTGTAATCTCAGCCCTCTGGAGGATGAGGCAAGGGAATTGTTGCAAGTTCGAGACTAGCCTGGGCTACAAAGTGAGCTCAAGGTCAGCCTGTACTGCATAGCGAGACCCTGTCTCAAACACACACACACACACACACACACACACACACACACGTACACATGAGGAAAATCTGGATGCAAACAGAAGGATGATAGAATGAATCCTAGCCTCAAAGCATGGTGAAGCAAACCAGCCCAGCATTTCCAGAACATGGGGTCTGACAACTGTCTTTGCAGAAGCAGTAACCCATGGGTAACAGACAATTTACATCTAAGAAGGATGAGAGGGTAGGGAAGATGGGCCATCCTGTCTGCTGTCACTCCTCTAAAGTGACATACCACAGCATCTGATCTGAGGAGGCAGGCAAGGTTCCAAGTGTCACCACCTCCCATCAGCCTGTGTGTTTCTCTACCTGATTTATCTTCTATTCCTGCTCACACTGCTGCCATTTCCTGCTGAAAAATATTTTCACTCAATGTCTTTGTCACCAACCTGTATGTTTTATTCATGCTCTCATGGTGGTGTATTAGTGAATTAATTTTGCCTTCGAGGAAGATGGAGACAGAAACTTCCCTTTGTACTCTTGGGCACACTCTGTATCAGCTTTTAAATTTGTCGCCCCAGAGTTTCTGAAATAGGAGGGAATGCTGTGACCCAGCCACATCTGCATGGGAAAATCTGAAGCTGTTATTTGATTTATTAAAATGTTTTGTTCTAAAAAGATAAAGTGACATAAGAAGTACAATGGAATAATCTAGGATCAGTGTTCTAGATTTTCTTATAGGATGAAATTATTTTTGGCACCATAAATATACAGAGAACATTAGCATGGCCACTGCACAAGGATGGCACACAGATTCCTGAGGGGAACTGGTTAGCTTGGAGTTGATTTTTGAGAGGGGAGTCTTACTGCATTATCCAGGCTGGCCCTGGGTTCTTGGGCTCCAGCAATCTTCCTGCCACAGCCTTTGAGCAGCTGAGTCTTAACATGAATGTGCCAGGGCACCTGGCTTCTTTCTTTTCTTCTTAAAAGTGCTACCGAAGAGCAAAGTGTGGGGAGCCAGCCCTCGCAGAGCATATCAGAGCATGAGGCTGCAGTTCCTACCTCACCGTGCTTCCTCTAAGCTGCTTTTGCAAATATAGGCTCCTCTTCTGAATCCTGCATTCTCAGAGCGCAGGGGTGATGTCTCTGTCCCCAGTGCACACAGGCATCTCCATGGGTAGAAGCCGCATGAACAGTAGACACATTGTGTGGACTCTGACACCAGACAAGTCCTTGTGTCTGTCTCTGGCTGCCACCAGCTGCGTCTCTTAACACTGAATCTCAGCTTCAGCTTCTTCATCTGTAAACAGGAGCTGTTGGTGCCATCGTGAGAACTGTAAGAGGACATGGGACTAAGTCCAGACTGGGTGCCCCGTCCAGGTGACCCCTTCCCCTTCTTATCATTAAAGTTCATCACTATCGAGGTTGTCCGGACTTTTTGAGGATGCAGACGTTTTCTCATGAAACTGTGCAGCCCCAAAGTGCCCATTACCCAATCAGACTGTCTACCTTGGAACTTCATTCATCTCTCTCTAAACAGAACCCAGAGTACCAGTGGCTGCTGGTATGGCTGCTCATATGTCAGCCTGTGTTTGTTTGGCTCCGTGATACGGTGGATGGACTGCAGACGGGAAGGGTGCGGTGAAGCATCCTAGAAGAGACACTAGATCTTGTGGAAACCAGTTTGTAGCTGTGAGGAAAGGGACTTTTTTTCCCTAAAGGTCAGTAATGTGTCATTCTAACAAAAGGTGAATTTCTTTTGATGCCGTTGCCCTTGGATACTGAATCTTCTTCCTCTGATCACGCCTGGGTTTTTTTTTCCTTTTCTCTTTTGGAGGCAGTCTCACCATGTAGTTTAGGCTGAATTTGAACTCATAATGTATCCCAAGCCGGCCTCGAAATTCTGGCAAGCCTCATGCCTCAGTCTCCCAAATGCTGGATTATAGGTGTGCAATACCATGCTCAACCAGCTCTGAGTTTATTTATTTATTTATTTATTTGAGACAGAAATAAAATAAATATTTTATTTATTTATTTTTTTAAACTCACTATGCAGTTCAAGCTGGACTTGAACTCACTTTGTAGCCCAGGCTGGTTTTGAACTTGCAGTGATGCTCCTGCCTCAGCCTCCCACTGCTGGGATTACAGGTGTGCACCACCATTCCCTGCTAAACTCTTGAGTTTTTCACAGATCCTCTTGGCTGACAGTCCAGGGAGAATATTTAGAATGGCCTCCTTAGACAGTGGTTAAAAAACAAAATACTGGGGCTGGGGATTTAGTTCAGCAGTATAAGCATCTGCCTGGCAAGCACAAGATCATGAGTTCGATCCCCGGTACCAAAAGAAAACAAAAAAGATTTTAAAAAATACTTCCCTGTACCTACCCTGAGGATTCAGTACCATGGAGAGGACTGACTAGTTAAAAGCCTGTGTGTAGTGCGGTTGGTGTACTAGTGCCGAGTTCAGTGCATATTTCAGTACCAGGGATAAGGAGGTTGTTCGCTTAGGACCTAAACCATCTAGGTTCAAAACCTAATTCTACAACTTAACTAGACAGAATTCTGTCACCCTTTCCGGTCTCAGTTTCCTCAGACGAACGAGGCTAATGGGTATCTACCAAAGCTATCAGGAGAATGAATGGAGCCCTCCACGAAAAATACCTAGGACAGAACCTAGCAGATGTTAAGTACTATTACCATGCAGGGCGTTTTAAGTCCATTTACATTCTCACTGTATTATCGATTCTTTAATCTTTGTCACAAAACCTTTAATCTCTTTAGGAGCAATGCTGTAAGCGTCCAGCTGCTCTGCTGGCCAGGAGCACCGTGGCTCCAATTATAAGCATATGCTATCTTTTAAATACTCAGTATCTGGTCTACAATGTCATTTGTTTAATCCATCCACATCCAGAGAGCCAGGGAGAAGGTTCACTTTTTATCACCATTTAAAAATCTCTATATGATGCTTACCGCACACCAGAATTGTTCTCGGTCCTGGGATATTGTGGTCAGTGAAGACCATGTCATCTGTCCTTTGCAAGGACACTGCCAGGCTAGAGTGTTAAACTGACTGCGTGCTGTGCTAAGTGTACCTGTGCAGAGATTCACTGTTGACAAAGAGTACAGTTAATGCTTCTCTCTCCTCATTCAGAAGCAACCCATGAGATGCGATGATGTTTTGAATTCCTCCCCTCACCTTTCTGGGACACATTTCACCATTTCAATGTATAATATTCAGGAATAATATCTAGGAGTAATATTTAGCATACCATTCTGATAAGCACTTGTTAAATTATACTGTATTTTTGAGCATTGTCTTCTTTGATTAATATAAAACATATAATTATTTACCCTGATAAATAGCACAGGTTGGATAATTCAAATGTTCAAGAAAAATATAGAGATGAAAAATACACAATTGCTGATTAGGGGGTGGCTTAAAAATGCTGAGGATACACTCAGCGAGACAGACTAATGAACAGTCCCCAAACACAATTACATCTGAAGTTTCTGAAGATGTGACTAAATGATGGGGAGCTTATCCTGATTAGTTGGTGGGTCCTAAATGCAATCATTTTTCTAAGAGAGGGCAAAAGGGAATTTGACAACATACAGTATAAAGGGTGATGTGGAGAGAGAGCAGAAAGAGATTTAAAGATGTTGGCCTTGAAGACTAGATTGATATGGGACAAGCCAAAGCATGTGACAGCCACGAGAGGCTGGAAGAGAGAAGGAAAATCTCTCCTAAAACCTCTCGAACCTTCAGATGGAGCATGGCTTTACTGACACCTTGGGTTTAGCCCAGTAATGGTGATTCTGGATTTCTGGCCTCCACAATTGTAAAGGAATACATTTCTGTTATGTATTTATTTATTTGTCTTCTTGAGAGAGGGTTTCACTATGTAGTTCAGGCTGGTCTTAAATTCACTTTGTACCCCAGGCTGGCCTTGAACTCTTGCCTCAGTGATCCTCCTGCCTCAGCCTCCAGGGCGTTGGGATTACAGGAGTTCACCACCATGCCTGGCCTTCTGTTATTCTGAAATCTGGCATAGCAGCTCCAGGAAACTAATACATACAAGCCGTTTGAGATTAATGCCAGGAAGGACAACCATTGGCTATTCTGCCAACCTTCTCTTGGTATGATGCTATCTAGTGGATACTCTGATTCACCATGTCAGTTTTGACATGCATTCTAGTGAGTGCCAGGTGCCACACAGCTTTTCTTTTCTAACGCTATTTTTGTATGTCAGTGTTTTGATGGTGGAAGGAATAGAGGGACCACCCTGATGTTTTCTCTGCAGATATCTCAGGAGATTTTGATGCATAGTTGAAGTCAAAAGGCATTAATCTATGTGATACGTGTTTGATAGTTAACTAATTGTGTCAATTTGAATAAGAAATGCCTGACTACATTGGATCAGCACAGTTCTAGGCATGGAAGAAGGAATTTAGCAAGAACAGAAGACCTACCATGGGTGTGACAGCAACCAATAGGCTTGCAGCCTGAGTGGCATAAAAGGGAAAGGAAGAAGGAAGGTTCGATTCTATTTCTTTGGAGGATCACCAGTCCTCCCCTTCACTTTGGACGTTGTCTTTCAACTTCCAACTCGATTCATCAGCCTCTGCTACAGACCCTTTGGCCTCCTGATCCACTCACATGGGACCCTTTTGTCAGCTCTGGGCCTTCCACCGGATCCTTCACACTCTTCTGCACCTGACTCTGTGGGCAGCAGTAGTAAGACAATCTTGTAAAGACTTATATATTTGTATATCTTGCATTAAATCTGTTTCTCCAGTAAGTACTCACCGATCAAGGGTGTGAAAGTCTACTCTGCTTGCCTCACAAGACATCACAGCACAGTACTTTAGTGACATACTCACATGTATTTTTCACATCTACAATCTCTTTTCCGTGAATAACGGGAGAAACAGCAAGCCTTTGAGGTTTGACTTCTTTTTTTCCCCCCTTAGTCTCTGTGCTGACCTTGTCACTATTAAGAGCCTTGATAATATTTACTCTGATGAAGTCATCTTCCTTTGTTCACCAGAACTGATCACGCCATCAGCTACAACAGCAGCATGCCTCTACGGTAAGATTACAACTCCATGCATGTTGATGCCACATGTTTGCTTAAATGGAACCCTAGTTGCAGAAATGAACTCATCCGGTCTTTGAAAGTTTCAGAGGCACACCTGTCCCTAATATAGTGTCCATCCTTTAGACTGAGTCGTTCCCTCAGAGGGATAAGGGCTAAACCACCCACTACACTTAGATTCCTCCCAATTTCATTTTCGGCGGATGACTTTATCTTGAAATAAATGCTCATGGTTTTCATTACTATCTGTTCCTAACAACTCTGGACTTTTCTCCCTCCTCTCCAGCGTGGGCCTCCTCGCAGCACGGTGTGTCCTGGACCCCTTTGCTTGCAAGTATGAGGGGTCTCTAGCTTACTCTCACTCCCCTCCAGCAGCGAATGCAACCTCCCGCGCAGATGTCTGCTTGCTGGTTGGCCTGGAAGGTGAGTTCCGCAGGGCACTGCCCCGTCGCGATCTCCGGGGCTGCAGTGCAAAGGTGCCTTTGGCGAGGATGAGCAAGCCAGGTCGGCTGCATCTGCCTTCCCGAAGTTGCATCTTCGCGGGTGAGGCCGTGCGGAAGCAGTCTGCCCGTCTTTACCGGGCAGGTCCTTACTGTCCTCGGTGATGGGCTCGTTTTCCTCCTCTTGACCAAGACACCCTGCCTGGTGGAGAGGTCGCGCTTCTCCGGGGCGGCTCTGAGCCCCCGCGGACCCGACAGCTCGGTGGTGTCCACAGCGGCCTGGGTCGCGGAGGCCGCGCCGCCGCCCGACGTCACTTCCGACCGTGGCCAAGATGGCGGCGGTGCGGCGACGGCGGGCGCCGGGCCGGGCTGCGAGGCGGCGGCGGCTCTCGGTGCGCTGAGCGTGGGCGCGGCGTGCGCGGAGGCGCGACGGGCGCGGGTAAGAGGCGGCGGAGAGGGGCGGGCTCCGGGCCGGCGCGGGAACGCTGGTCCGTCCTCGCGGAGCAGGGCGACGGCAACACCCCCGGGGACCGGTTGCGGCGGGGACGGCGGGGCGGGCGGCCGCGCCCCTCCGAGGACTCGGGCGCGAGGGCTGGCGGGGGCCCCGGGACTGGCGCGCACTACGGGGAGCTGCCTGGCGCCTGGGGGCCCCCGCCGCGAAGTTTGGGGACCGCTTTGTGGCGCGTGGGGCCGGGCCGGCGCTCGCGGCGGCGGGGCCACCCGGGATCCCACGTGGGCTCGGGGCCGTCCCAATTGTCAAGTCGCTGTGATTCTCCCTTTTGTGCTCCCACCGAGTGTGTCTTGCGCATTTGTGTTCTTAATTTGTTTTGTGTCTTGGGTCTTTGTGTCCTAAATAGTTTTTGTGTGGTGGAAACCCAGAGATTGTCTCCCTCGACCCATCGGTGTGCGTGTGCAAGTGTATAAAACAGACATGCACGTCTGTCTGTAGGATCGATTGTGTTGCTAACAACACTGAACCTGTTTCCGATGGTGCCTAGTGAGACATGAAGTAAACCATCAAGTCAGGGTTACTCCCCAGCCCTTGATTCCTCCAGACCCGCAGCCCACGCGTGAACACGGACCCCCAGGCTTGCGACCTCGGGGTCAGGCTGCGAGCCGAGGAAATGTCCCACACGTCTCCGGGAAGCCTCATTCCCGTGACCTCACTTTGCATTTCGTGTTACATGTGAGGTTGTGGGTATAATACATTTGATTCGTGGACCACCTTTTGCTGAATTCCAGTAACTTGTCCATAGGGTCCTTCAATGGGACGTTGAAGCGATTGTCCCTAGCACAGTTATTGTCCCCAAAGCACGATTAAGATCTTAAAGTTTTTGTTTACGCCAAGTTTATTGTTTTTTAAAAAAATGATTGCAACGTTTAACAACAAACAGAACCTTCCGGTGATTCTTTTATCAACGGTACTTTGTTTCATTTGTGTTCCTGTATGTAGTAAATGCGGGGGCCCCCTTTGTTAACGTAAAAGAAAATGTGTGTACAGATACTAAGGAGCGGGGATCGAGAGAAGTAATTGTATTTTTTAAAATAAAAAAAAAATTAGGTCTCTATTTTTTAGATGGCACGCAACTTGATCACTCTTGAGGCTTTCTTAAAAACATTGTACTTGTCAGGATTCTTTTCCATATATGATCTCAGTTTAGCCTTGAGAAGACCTTTAAAAATTTTCTTATTAAACTCCCTCCTTTCAAGCTATACAAACGCAGATGAAAATTCATGATGGGAGGTGACTCTCTCTTTGCATTTGCTGTTGTTCTGGGGCTCTATTTACCAGACATCTTTTCTGGTTAGATTTAAATAATCTACATTGAAGGTACTTACAGAGGTACTAGGAACATTATGACAGTGTTAAGTGTTCGCTTTTGTTGATTTCAAAGATTTTTGTTTTGTTTTCGTTGGAAAGTTGGTAGATTTATTTTTTCTTATTTTGTAGACAGCGCTTGGAATAATATGGCTTAAATTTGTAGTAATACGTTAGTTTTTGTGAATATGAAACATGCTAACTGGAACAGTTGGAAAACAGAAAAGTTTAAAGGGGGGATAGATATTGATAATGGCCTTCTTTTTCAGACTGCTGTTAACATTTTGGCAGATCTTTTCCTTTCCATCTGTCTTGTGCTTATTTGTATTTATCCAGGATAGATTTATCTTGCGTGTGTTGTCTTCCCTTATGTATTGTGAACATTTATCCATTTCATTAAATATTCTTTGTGATATTTATTGACTAATATGTGGGTGAACCATCATTTATCAGTCAGCTTCATATTGATCTGTAAGGTTTGTAAACCCTGAGAGTTTCTTTTAATTTGTTTGAAAGCGTTTGCTGTTTCAAGTACTGTAAATGACTTGAAAAATGTAGATTCTGTGTTTTAGCCTCCCATTTTTCTGGCAAATGCAATTTTAAAAAGTCACAGTTTCAGCTTCTTGTTGTGTCTTCTCAGCCGGCTCTGTGCAGTTTTTACATAGATCTGCACACATATTCTTTTGATGATTATTTTACTTTAGATGTTTAATAATTCATGAGTCTGTTTCTCTAACCTGCTGATCTCTTTTCAAGTCCCTGATCTGATTTACAGACCTTTTAGGTACTGTTAAATCTAGTTTCCAGAGTGGAAATCACCTTAGGTTATTTGCTATTTTCATGTCTTCTGACTAGTTTTTCATGTTTCATGTTATCGATGCAGGAAGAAAAAAAAAACCCCAAAAACTGAAACTGTTGACTTCTACTTGAAAAATAATACATACTGGGGAGTAAAACAGGAGTAGGTGGACACTTAGGGGAAAATTGTCAAACTAGCAGGGCTCTGAATTGCTACAGAGAATTTCCAGTTTGCAGGAACGTTAGGTGACAGTCATTGTGACCACTCCTGCTGAGGGGTGTCCAGTGCATCATAGTTTGTGTGCCACTTGTCAGCGATGCTGTCACCCATTGCAACATTTGATTAGGGGCCTCCAGGAGTATTCTGCCTCTCCCCTTTAAGGTTAGGAGTTTCTCATTAGATGGGTAAAATTAGCACTGAAAGCTAAAACCTTAGGTTCCACCAAAGCAGGACTTCTGAACCTCTGCACTGTTGATGTGGGCTGGAAGATTCCTCATGGTGGCTGACTCTGTAGTACATTATTGATTGTTTAGCAGGTTCCCCACTGGTGAGTCACTAGGGGTACCTTCTCCCAGTTGTCACAAGCAATAGATTCCAGACCCTACCAGATGTCTTCTGGGTGGGGGACAGTGTTGTGTGATTCTCAACCACTGCCTTCAAGCATGGCTCCTTTGACACGATGGTTGACTCATTAAAGCAGTTTATCATACTTCAAAGAACTTAAGTATAGAAGGTATAGTTTATACCTTAAAGCCCGGGAATGGACTTCCTGTTCTGTCCAAATTCCTTCCAGCTTTTGTTTTTGTGACTTCATTAAATGGTCCTTTTTAGGAGTTTAGCATTGGCATCTTTTTGTGCCAAGAGCTAAAGCAATATGAAGTATTTTGGAGATTGTGAAGGAGTTTTCATGATATAGGCTTAGCATTCCCAGTATGCAGATTAGATTATTATGAAATTTAAATAAATTTGCATAGAGTTGATGCATGGTGAATAATTTAAGCATGTGGTCCATTATGCTGAAGAGCTCAAAAATGACTGCCTTTTCTCCTATAAAATAGGACTTGGTGAAGCAATGTTTTGAAGATTGATGGTAGAAGCCAAACTATAGTTTTTCTAAAGTCTTTTCCTTTTTTAACAACCAGTTTGGGATTATGCCCAGAAACGATAAATTTGTCCTAAGGAAAGAAGGTTTACTTTTGTAGTGCTTACCTAACTTTAACTTAGTACATTATAATTTGAAGACAGCTAACTGATCTTCATGGAAAACGTGTCATTAATGTACCTTTCCTTGGGGGAGAAAATGTTGCTAAATCTTTACAATTTTTCTCAGTATAAGTAATATAGATGGAATTTTGTTATGGAAGACATAATCTTTGGTCAGAATGCACTGATAAATCAAGCATATGAAACGAGATCTACCATTGGGGCCTCATTTGGTAATTGGGTGGTTTTCTGAATTACATAATATCTGCACAGTTTGACTGGAATGAATGCATGTATCATGTAAATATTCTTTCTTAAAGAGAACGTCTTTCATTAACCACCATACCTCCTTGAAGCATGAATTAGAGTTATTGTGTGTAGTAAATCTGGCTCATTTGGAGTGAAATATGCCTATAATATTTTTCTTAGTACTGTGTAGTATTTATTCGTAGAGTCTTGGTTCATGTCATACCTATACTGTGTTCCCATTTATTAGTCCTTTGGAACATGCAATAAAGAAGGTTTCACTGAATACTTATATATTTTCCAGCCATTTTGGTGAAAAGAATATTTTATAGCTCTTACAATAAATCGTATGTTGTGTTTTGCTTTGAAAGAGCTGAATTTACTTCTTGGTAGAGCTTGTCTGAAATATGGAAAGCTAAGTGGAACTGTTAATTTGACTGCAGAAGGGTAGCCAGTGCGGCACTTGGTAAAACCCACATATTTCTTTTTGTTCTTTTTTTCTTTTTGGTACCAGAGATCGAACTCACAACCTTGCACTTGCCAGACAGGCCTTCTGCTTTTCTTTCTTTCTTTCTTTCTTTCTTTCTTTCTTTCTTTCTTTCTTTCTTTCTTTCTTTCTCTCTCTCTCTCTCTCTCCCTCTCTTTCTTTCTTTCTTTCTTTCTTTCTTTCTTTCTTTCTTTCTTTCTTTCTTTCTTTCTTTCTTTCTATTTGTAAAGAATTTTGAGACTTACCAAACCCAGATATGCTTCAGTGTGAGTCGTGTGCCTTTCCGGGTCTTTGTTAAGACAGTGTCAGTGAGAATATTTTGGACTACCAGTGTAAAAGCGAGAACGTATTTCTCACTCTGAGGCTTATCTTAGCAGCTTTGCCATGATTTCCCAAAGTCCTAGTTTTAGGGCACACCTGCAAGCAGGAGTTTTCAAAAGGGGTGCTCCTGGGATAAATGTAGACTACATTGTGAAGCTCTGTTACCTGTCACTGGTTAGGAGCAGGCTCTTTGTTTAGGAATCTGTGCCGTACAAGTGCGTCTTGTGATTTAACAGAGCCCATCTCGGTGCAGAATGATGGAGCGGGATTGGGTGGGCTAGGTCCCTTGTCCCCTCTCACTTCTTGCTTTGCTTTATGTTTGGTACTGGGAGTTTTACCCAGGAAGTAGTGCGCTACATCCTGAGCTCTGGTTTTGGTTTTTTTTGAGACACGGTCTCACTCAGTCACCTAGGCTTTCCTTGAACTTGTGGTCCTCCTGACTCGGCTCCGCTGTGCCATGCCTAGCACCGTTTTCTGTTTGTAAACTGAGGGCAACCATTACTTCTCTTTCCCTGGGATTTTTTGAGTTGAATAGGTAAAGAATATGCAAGCAACTTAAGACATTTTAAGTGTTTGAAAACAATAATATTTGCCTTAGGCGTTTGTTCCTAGCATGCACAGTTATTATAGAGGAAACTCTTCAGGGTTACGTCTTGAGTCGTTAGACCTTTTGACCATACTGTGTTCCCTACTGGGCGTAGTGAAAGGGTGACTGGTTTTCTAGTCCCTTACGTGCTTTCCACAGTGAAATCTTGCATTTCTATCCGTCTCTGGGTATTTTTCCTGTGGTAGTTTCCTTTCTAGTTCCTTTGGGACTGAAGACTTCTGAATTTTCATCCCTAACCTCCACACTGGCCCATGGGGGACCAGTTTTCCACTTGGCTGGTGACTCTTTCCATGGGAATGTCTGACTTCTCCTCAGTCTCCGAAACAGAGCACGTCGCTCTCCATTTCAGTCCCATTCCTGCCAGCCCTGACTGCTTTTTTTAGGATTCCAGTCCACTCTTCCTGTCAGTTACATCCTTCCTTTGGACTGCTCCTTACCATCTCTTTACCTCCTGTGCACTTTGCTAACACATTCTGTCTGGCCTTTTTCTGAGGCACAGGTCATGTTTAGTTTCCTTCCAGCCATTGCTTATGGTCCAGCTGTGACTGCTCATTAGCTTGGATTCCTATCCGGCTTGCCTGGCCCCATCTTTCTGGCCGTCCACCTGCACCTCCTCTTTTTTGTCAGCCTGATCACTCTTCAGTGTTACACTTTGTGTTGCTGATGGTACTTTCTTTGGCAGAAGCACCTCATCCCTCACATGTGGTGAAGGTTGCTGCCCTGCAGGTGGCCCGATTCTCCTTTTTCATAATTTCTCTACTGTCTCTCACTGCAGACCTTCAGGGCTTTGGGAGTGGGTGCAGGGGGCGGGATAAAAACTCACACAGTGTCTGGGTGGCCCTGCCCACAGTGGCAAGTTCAGATCTAACCCGAAACTCAGTTCCGTGGCACTGTCCCTGCTGCACTGTTCTTGCTTTGTTTACGTGTTCTGTTGAGGCGCAGTTTTGCTGACCACAGCAGACAAGCATCAAGGCACTTTGAGGGTTGTTGTTGTGCAGTACTGGGGATTGAACCCAGGTTGTCTTAGCACTGAGTCACATCTCTAGCCCTGTCCTGCCCTATCCTGTCCTGTTGCGTCCTCTCCTATCCTATCCGTCTGTGCATCCACCCACCCACATATTCACTGTCTGTCTGCCTTGTCTTCCTTCCTTCCTGCCTTCCTGTCTGTCTATCTATTATCTGTCAGAACTAGGGATTGAACCTTCACACTGAGCTGCATCCCCAGCCTGTTTTTTTTTTTGCTTTTTGTTTTTTGTTTTTCTTTAAATTTTATTTTAAGACAGGATCTCACTAAATAACTAAGTTGCCTGTACTAAACTCAAACTTGAATCTTTCTGCCTCAGCCTGTCAAGATATTGGTGTACCACCACATTCAGCTCTACTCCAGTTCCTTTTGAGACGGGGTCTCCCATGTTGCCCAGGCTGGCCTTGAGCTTGCTATATCCTCTTGCTCTAGCTTCCTGTGTAGCTGGGATTATGCACATGTTTTCCTATGCTCGACTTCATTTTTTTAAAGTGGTTTAATTTTCACCTTGGAACAAGGATCTCAAATAATTTATTTTTTTTGGTACCAGAGATTGAACTCATGACCTTGCACTTGCCAGGCAGGCACTTATGCCACTGAGCTAAATCCCTGATCCTTGAAATAATTTATTTTTAACAGAAATATTTTCCTTTAAGCAATAGTAGCTCATGTATGAACAAGGGCTTCTGAAACTGTAAAGCCAACACTCAATTTGATCTGCAAACAGTAGATATTGCTATTATTTTTATAAACTCTTGAGAACAGAACTAGTTACGGATTTAGAGGATAAAACTCAAACTTCAGATTACTGAAGGATATGTTCCCCGATCCACACCCCCATCTTAATCAAATCTTGGGAGAACCTTGTAGTGATGCGTGCCTGCCACCCTAATGGAATAATTTTTAAGTAGTGGCCTTATCTGTGTAGACAGCCCAGTTTTACTTCCGCTTACTCGCCTGGGATCTCAGGAGACCTCCCTGTCATTGAGGCGCAGTTTCCTCGGGAGGTGAGTCTTCCTGTGTTGTGTATTACGTAGGAAGACCCCTAAGCGCTCTGGGCAGCGCTGGGATGACCAGAGTAGTACTCGGAGAGCCTTCCGGTAGGAAAGGGCGCTCAGGTGCTGGACCAAGAACATCCATGGTGCTGTAGCTTTCTTCACTTCTCTGGAAAATCTCAAGTTTTTTTTTTCCGGTTTCTTGACTCTCAATTTTCAAATTTTAATCACAAAAATAATATCAGCACCGACAACTTGGGTCAAAAAGGAGTCAGCTGAATGTTCATTTGTGATGGCAACTGTGGCTCTCCCTTGTGTGAGAAATTTTGCTTGAAGCTTGGCATCTGAGTATCAGTGAAGAATTGACTTAAGTTTTCTGTTTTAATAATTGAAGGTTTTTATACATCTAACATGCAGAAAGTGGCAGAAAAGTATCTGTTTATTGAAACTTCTTTATTGTTACACCGTTTTGCAGAATGCACAGTCCTTAGTTGGTTTTGCTGTACTTCTGCTGGGCGTGGGGGGAGCTGGGATCGCCTTGAGCCTGCAGTACTGTTCTCATCACAGGCCTCAGTCAGAGCGTGCTGTCCTGTTGACTTGTGCATCTCTGTTTCTTGGCAATTAGTCCTGAAAGTAAGGAAAGGAAATTAACTTCTTAATTCAAGGCTGTTTTGATGGGATGGAGTTACCTCATCTAGGAAAATTGAAAATGATTGTTTTGTTCTTCTTACCATGGGGAGGAATATCCTACTGTTAGAGTGAGCAGTAATATATTTTAATTTCTTTAGAGAAACTGGATATTTTTTTCTGCTTATTTCAGCTATCAAATCTGTTCTTTTTTAAAAAATTTTTATTTAAAGAGAAAAAACAAAAAAGGAAACAACCAAACAAAACAGAAAAAGGGTAGCAGCAATACAGAATTCCAAAGGCAAAAAATAAAAGAACCACAATAACAACAACAAAACAAAAACAAAAACACTAAGAAATCGCCACTTGATAGGTCACATACTGTCATCACTGGAAATAGTTGTTCAAGTTACAGAATTAAAGCACACAAAGTAGACATTCAAACAATGAGACTATTAACAGTTCTGCTCAACAATCTAACAAAAACAGTAATGTGGTCATACATCTTACACACTTAAACATACATTCAGTTATATCCTTTAGAGCACTTTCTTTTCCCCTTTTATATATATATATATATATATATATATATATATATATATATTTTAAATTTAATGTAATTTTATTTTATTTTAAGGGGGTAAAATTAAACACAACAAAACAGAACAGAACGGGACTTAAGAAAGCATAAATTTCAAAGCTATACAACCAGGGATCATCACTGTCATATTGTCTCTTGTTTACTTCCAAATGGTTGTCCATATCTTTGCATATGGGGAGCTCATACTAAATACCATAGCCAATTTTTTCACAAGATGTGTAGTTAACTGGCTCCCACTTGCTAAGGGGGGGAGACATGGGACAGGACGACATGAGATGTCTGATTCTCAGCCTGCCCACCGGCA
>PVJX010015811.1:0-41738 GCA_004027295.1 Dolichotis patagonum | reverse complement strand
TCTGATGAATTAGGAATGTGGCAAGACCAGCTACTCACTCCAGAGGAATTTGAGAAAGGTCACACAGATGAGAATTCTTTTATCTCCACTCACACCAGATATAACAGAAGACTGGACACCAGAAATATGTGCTGCAAATGATGTCAGATTAAAGCCTGAAGGTCAAATCCAAAACTAATCGAACAGGTATTTTACATTATTCAGAAGTGGTGACGACCCATGAAAGGACAGAGAAAACACACAGTGGAACAGAAGGTGGCCTGGAAACTTTCTGGGGGATAAAGTACCAACTTCTTCAACTCTTCTTACCATGTTCTCAAATCCTTGGTTATTTGATGTGGGATATAAAATAGCAAGCAAAGTGAACCACATTCCTGGCCTCTTAAGTCTAAGGTCTTAGAATCTTTAAGGAAGCCTGTCAATTTTTAATAAAATGTACCTGAAGTGCAAAGAAAACAAGTACAGAGTTATAGGTCAGAGAATACTGAGCTCCATAGCATCTTGAATAAAGCATATGCCAAAGAAGCACAGGGCTGTGCAGGAAGGGCAGGGAATAGGGAGTGGTCAGGCCCCTCAGAAAAACATAAGAATTTGCCACTTATAGACATTTCTTATGTTCACTTTAGACCAATGTTCTCTACTTATTTTGTGTATCCACACAAAACCTCCCTAAGTGACAAGTTAGGACCTCCCTAAGGTCCTCCCTAAGTTAGGACCTCCCTTAGGACCTCCCTAAGTGACAAGTTTCCATCCTGGTGTTCAATTCCACATGAAGATTACAATGCTAAAACATCCTAATTCTATACAGAATCTGCAATTCAGACTTACCTTTCCCCCTTGTATCTAAAAGGAAATTACACTAGGCATCTCCTACTTAGTGTCAAAAATCTGTCCCTGGCATTAGAATATTAACTGACAATAAATCCAAAATCTTCGGTCCAATTACCAAGTCAAACTAAATGTCCACAGATAAGTAACAAGCTATCACATGTTGGTGTCAGGTGCCTACGGTGCAACTTTTAGATCCAGAGATAATTGAGACTGCATTAGACAGTAGGTGCTTTGCATGCAGTTACTAATCCTCCCTTCACAGATACCTAGTGCGCTTCACAAAACACTGGGTTGGGCTGACTTGGAATACACTACAAGTTGGTACTCAATAATGTATCATTTTGCTTAAACTGTGTTGTATTAATTTGGGGGGGATGGGATAGAAAGAAGCAAATGCAGAAAATAACACTAGAAACCTGTTCAGGAAGTATGTTCATTGAATTCAGCTTTCCAGGTTTCCTCCCTGAAATCCCATCTTTCAACACAAAAATATACTGTCTCTCACATTTTCACTCAGATTCCATTGAACCGCAAAAATCATGCAGCTGAAGGAAGGGAAATTTTAGTTCTTATGGGTAGCAAACATCAAAATCATTTTAAATTAAAACTTGGCCCTTAAATTCTTTCAAAACTAGAAGCAGCAGACTCAAGGCAATCATGAAGAAAAAGACAGGTACTCCAAGGCCTCCAGTGTCTGTAACACAACAGAGTTTTTATACACACTTTTGTTTAGTTTTAATAAAAAAAAAAGCTCTAATAACTCTCATGTCGTGTGGTCAATTGTACTTTGTAATTCAGGGGAGCATTCTTCAGGAGAAATGACCCATAGAAACAAGACCTGCCTGTGAACCAGTACCATGAGTGGGCCACCGCTGGCAGGGGTACAGTCACACCCCAGCCCCTTCCAGCGCGTGGGCTAATCCCCCCCTGCCCCCCCCATAAGCGAGCTGCTGATCCGGAGAAACACAGGCTGCAATGATAGCTCTTAAGGTGAAATGCAGTTCGTTGCTTGTGGTGTTTTGGTGGTTCACTGACCTTGCAGGTCTAGGGCCGGTGGTCTCATCATCTATTCAGAGGATGGGGGTACGCAGTGTGGCATCTAGGGGATCTCCTTCTGAGGGTGATAGCCATTGTTGATTTCTTATTGTCTTGCTTTGAAGTCTTGTAACATTTGCACTCTTTTGTTGGGTTGGATTTTATTCTGTTTTGCTTTGTCTATACCTGATGGCATGGGCAGCTATTTCAAAGATAGCAAGACATTGTGGTAGCCATTTTGAATTTACTATTGTCTTGTTTGGAAGTGCTTGATTGCATTCATTGTTTTGTTCTTATTGGTTCTATTCTGTTTGATTTTTACTATGTTTGAAGGTATCTGCAACTATTTTGAAGGTAACAAGATGCATTATGGTAACCATTATTGATTGCATATTGTTTTGAAGTCCTGTATCACTTACACTGGTTTGTTCTGATTGATTTTATGCTGTTTTATTTTCCTGGCTTTTGTCCTCTTTAAAATAAAATAAAAAAATAAAATAAAATAGAGAAAAAATTAAAAAAAAATTACCCATAGCAGGATAAACTGCATGGCCTGACCAATCACTGAGGATAAGAGATTCTCCACTGTTTAAGGACACTGTTTTAAAAAACTGCATGTGTAAACTACTAAAAAATTATATAAACTGGAATGTTTTATGTGCTTAAGTAAAATAAATTAATAGGAACAGAGTCGTGACAAAACAGGAAATTGTCAATGTGTTCTCGTGCAGGCTTGAGCAATGCAAGCCCCAGTATAAGGGCCACCTTATGCTTCTAGCAACACTGCCACACCTGCCAGCTCCCACCCAGCTGTCTCCTCTCTGCTCTTCAGCCTAAAGGTCCAGATGTAGGGGCCTCTCATGGAGTTTTTATACACAGGGCATTCGTAGGTGTTTGGTTTCTTGTTGGTCCACAGGATGGCTTTGACAAAGATGACCGGAATCATGAATGTCAGCTCCTTGAAGTGGGCTTTGACAATAGTTCCAGACCAGACATCTTATCTGGCACCTATGGCAAAAACAGCAATTTCCAACAATGTGGCATGTTCATACTGATATTCTAAGTGAAGCAATATACATTCTGATTTTATCACCCCAAAAATATTTATAAGGATGCCAATATAAAACTTTGCTGCACTATATAAGAGGTTTGTGGGATACGCTGTATATGTACCTGCACACAAAAGTGTATATATATGTATACATGTATGTATAAACACACAGGAAAGTAAACCTAATTTAAAACTTTGAAATCAAATTTTTGCAAAATCCAGAACTTTTGGGGCATCAACATGATACCACTAAAAGAAAAATTCCACACCTGGCCTACTGTGATGGGCAGATCATAATAAAATACAGGTACATTAAAAATATTGCTCAAAATTACCTTCAGCTTGCATGTATATGATAAAAAATGAGTTTCATGTTTAGACTTGGTTCTTATTCCCAAAGTATTTTATGATGCATATTCAAATATTTGAAAATCTGAAGCAATCTAAAATCTAAACCTTATCTTATCCCAAGCATTTCTGATAAGGGATGTGCATTTGTGTGTGTGTGTGTGTGTGTGTGTGTGTGTGTGTGTGTTTGTGTGTATTCTATCATAGGTAAGTGTGAGATTCTTATGATCCTCTGTGTTTTCTCTGAATCATCCTGCAGTTTCATCCCGTCATACGTGGTCTCTGCCAAGAAAACTGACCTCTATGGTCTTTTATACTATTTCCCTGACCTTATGGCTTTTAGCTGGGTCTGTCCAATAGAAGGTGCCAGAAAAAGACCAAAGTTTGGGAAGAAAGCAAAGTCTGAGTATGCATTTCCCATCTTCCCATTGGACCACAGTTTGGGCAATAGCTGGAATTCTCTAAAGCCACATGTTTTTGAGTGATCTTCCTTCTACAGGTATAGCTGTCACACAGTTTTTTAACCCTGCCCTAAGCCCTTACTTGATTAGACTCAAGATACTATCACTAGTCTCCCGCTATTGCTAGCATTAAGTCTACCATATCATGTTGCTCCCCTCGCTTGATTTTTCCCACTTTCCCTTACAGTGTTTTCATTGAAACATATTCAATAAAAATATAACTTGTGCCTTCTGTTCCCTACCAGGAATCTGACATTCCTCAGCACATGTTAATATGTCTTAATCTTCATCATGGAAAAAGTAACCAATATAATTTTTATTTATTTTGGCTATTTTTCTTACATACATAGAGCCAGAAAAAAAAAAAAGGTGGATGAAAGAGGCTCATATAGGTATCTGGCACTCAAGACTTGAAATAACAATATAGTTAAGTGGTAATATGAACAGCAACAGTTAACATGTCATATCCAATATGCAAAGAGCTATGCTAGGAATTTTATATTCATTATTTCATTCATTTCGTGGAACTCAAAATGAATTTACATTCCAACACTTACAAATGAGGAAATTGACTTCTGGATTAAAAAACTAGTAAGTGGCAAAACCAGGATCTGGACCCAGTTCTAATGCTAAAGCCATTAATCCTTCCATTATTCCTCTTATATGTCTGTAATAGAAAACTCTTGCCATTTCAGGTCACAAAACCCCAAATAAAAAGAAATAATAGAACTTAATCATACCTGCGAGCAATTGGACTTAGTAGATGTTTACAGAGTGTTCCACCAAACCACATCAGAATATACATTCTCCTCAGCTGCCCACGGGACATTCTGCAAAATAGACCATATATTATCCCATAAAACATTCTTAAGTAAATGCAAAGGTATTGAAATTATCCCATGCATACTATCTGACCACAGCACACTGAAACTGGAAATTCATGGCAAAAGAAATTGTAAAACTGGCATAAATACATGGAAATTAAATAACAACCTTTTGAACAACCAGTGGGCTACAGAGGAAAATAATGAAGAAATAAAGGAATACCTACAATTCAATAAAATGCAGAAACAACATACTGTAACCTGTGGGATGCAATGGAAGCAGTCTTAAGAGGGAAATATATAGCAATAAATAGTTACATCAAGAAAACAGAATGAGCAAAAATAAACAACCTAATGCTTCATCTCAAGCTTTTAGAAAAAGAAGAGTAAGTTAAATCTAAAGCTCATAGAAGAGAGGAAGTTGTAAAGATTAGAGCAGAAATCAATGCAATTGAAACTAAAAAAATACAAAGAATTAATGAATCAAAAAGCTGGTTTTTTGAGAGAATAAACAAAATTGACAAACCTCTAGCTAACCATATAAAGAAAAAGAAAGAAAAAACCCAAATACATGCAATAAGGACCTAAAAAGGGGAAATTACTACAGATCACATAGAAATTCAAAATATCATGCATACCTACTTTGAAAATTTCTACTCACATAGAAAGGAAAAAACAGAGGAAATGGACAGATTTCTAGAAACATATGAACTACCAAAGCTCAACCAACAAGATATAGCAATTTTGAATAACCCAATATCAGCTATTGAAATTGAAAACGTAATAAAAAACTTACCAACAAAGAAAAGCCCAGGTCCTGATGGATTCACAGAGGAATTCTATGAGACATTAGAGAAGACTTGATGCCAATACTCCTTAAAATATTCAATGAAATTGAAAATAAAGCAATCTTCCCTAATTCATTCCTGGAGGCAAGTATTACTCTGATACCAAAACCAGAGAAAGACCCAACCAAAAAGGAGAACTATAGGCCAGTGTCACTAATGAACATAGATGCAAAGATTCTCAATAAAATATGGCAAATAGAATGCAGCAAATCATCAAGAAGATTATACATCATGGCCAAGTGGGGTTCATTCCAGGAATGCAGGAATGGTTTAACATATGCAAATCAATAAATATAATACACCACATCAACAGAGCCAAAAACAAAAACCACATGGTGATCTCAATAAATGCAGAAAAAGCTTTCGATAAGGTCCAACACATGTTCATACTAAAAACTCTTCAGACACTTGGAATACATGGTATCTTATAAAGGCCATCTATGACAAACCAACAGCCAATAGTATACTAAATGGACAAAAACTGAAAGCTTTCACTTTAAAATCAGGAACAAGACAAGGATGTGCACTATCACCACTCCTATTTAATATAGTTCTGGAAACACTAGCCAGGGCGATCAGACAAAAGAAAGAAATAAAAGGAATAAACATAGGAAAGGAAGAAGTTAAATTATCACTATTTGCAGATGACATGATAGTCTATATAGAAGACCCAAAAAGCTCCATTAAAAGACTACTAGAAGTAATAAACAAACTCAGCAGTGTAGCTGGATACACAGTCAACCCTCAAAAATCAATAGTATTCCTGTACACAAACAAGAAACTCACTGAGAGAGAAATCATGGAAATATCGTCCTTCATAATAACATCTATAAATATGAAATACATAGGAATTAACCTAACTAAAACTGTAAAAGACCTATATAATGAAAATTATACTATGCTTAAAAAGGAGATTGAAGAGGATATTAGAAAATGGAAAGATGTTCCATGCTCTTGGCTAGCAAGAACCAACATCGTGAAAATGGCCATACTCCCCAAACTGTTATACAGATTTAATGCAATCCCAATCAAAATACCATTGACATACCTCACAGATCTAGAAAAAGCACTCCTAAAATTCATTTGGAAACAGAAGCATCCTAGAATAGCAAAGGCAATTCTGAGCAACAAAGGCAAGGCAGGAGGCATCTCAATTCCTGACTTGAAACTGTACTACAAAGCCACAGTGATAAAATCAGCATGGTACTGGCAAACAAATAGACCTGAGGATCAATGGAACAGATTAGAAGATGCAAATATAGGTACAAAAACACTCAGCCACCTGATATTAGACAAAGGGGCTAAACATGTTCACTGGAAGGAGGATAGCCTCTTTAATAAATGGTGTTGGAAAAATTGGCTCTCCACATGCAGAAGACTGAAACTACATCCATGCCTAGCACCATGCACTAAACTAAAGTCTAAATGGATCAAAGACCTAAACATTAAAACAGAAACACTAAATCTACTAGAAGATAAGGTCTTGGAGACATAGGGTTAGGCAGAGATTTCATGAACAAAACACAAACTGCACAGGAAACTCTTCAGAGAATCAACAACTGGGATCTCATATTACTGAAAAGTTTCTGCACTTCAAAAGAAATCACCATCAGAGTGAAAAGAAAACCCACAGAATGGGTAAGAATTTTAACCAGCAACCCCTCAGATAAAGGACTTATATCAAGAACATATAAAGAATTGAAAAACATCAACCCCCCAATTTCAAAGACCCTCTCCAAAAATGGCAGCTGAGATGAACACACAGTTCTCAGATGAAGATATACAAATGGAAAACAAATACATGAAGAAATGTTCACCATCACTGGTCATTTGAGAAATGCATATTAAAACAACATTGCGATATCATCTCACACCAGAAAGAATAGCTGCCGTCAAGAAATCAACTGATAACAAATGTTGGCAAGGCTGCGGGGAAATAGGAGCACTGCTCCACTGTTGGTGGGAGTGCAGACTGGTGCAACCACTATGAAAATCAATATGGAGAATTCTCAGAAGTTTAGGATTGGAAGCTCCATTCAACCTAGCTATTCCCCTCCTGAGTATTTTCCTAGAAGAACTGAAAAGTTTATATCACAGTGATATATGTACACCTATGTTTAAAGTATCCCAATTTGTAATAGCTAAATCTTGAAAACACCCAAGATGCCTATCAACAGCAGAGTGGATGAAAATGATGTGGTATTTTTACACAATGGGATATTACTGAGCTATAAAAAAGATGAACTTGAGGTCTTCATATGGAAATGGAGACAACTTGAGACTATTCTCTTTAGTGAAATAAATAAGAATCATATTTATAAATATATCATTGTTTCTCTAGTGTAAAACGTAATAAGAACTGTAGGAGTAATAAAACCCAAAATGTGTAATTGCTACTATAAAAAAGAGAGGAAAAGAAGGTGCTCTAAAGGATACAACTGCATGTGTGTTTAAGTGTGGAAGATAGATGACCATATTACTGTTTTTGTTAGAATGTTGAGCAGAACTGTTAACAGTCTCATTGTTTGAATGTGTACTTTGTAGGCTTTAATTTTGTAACTTGAACAACTATTTCCAGTGATGAGAGTATGTAACATATCAAGTGGCGATTTCTTAGTGTGTTGTTGTTGTTGTTGTTTTGGGGTTTTTTTCTTTGCTTGATTATGGTTCTTTTATTTTTTTCCCTTTGGAATTCTGTATTGTTGCTACCATTTTTCTGTTTTGTCTGGTTGGGTTTTTTTTTTCTCTTTAAATGAAATTTTAAAAAAATAAACCCCAAAATGAATCTTGTTTAAAGATTTTTAAAGGGTTATAAAATTACTCCAGAAGCTCATAAGATCAAAACTTGCCAACCTACCTTGAAAAACGTGGTTCCTGATATATCTGGAGAATTTAGAAACTAAGACCCTCCAGTCCCCAATCTATACCAAAGTCGTGTTTGTGTCTCTTTCCTGCTTTACACAAGACCAGCTTCCCCTCTATGGCAGCACTGTCCATGTGGCTGGACAGATGAGTAGAAAAATCTGGTACCAGCTAAGCAAATCTAAGGCTTACAGGATAGCAATTTGGCCAGCACCTCAAACTCATTTTTCTACTTTGGCACCAGGCAAGAAAAGACTTTTTTCTCTACTTGACCAAGTTTTTTTTTAAAAAGCCAGAAAGATCTGTGATTGATCCTGACATGGAGTCTTGGGCCAACCTCTCAGAAAATTTAGTACAACCAGGAATTTGAACATGCTTATCTCTCTGGATGAGAAAAAAGAGACGCTTTCATTGGCATCTCGTATGAGAAGCATGAGAGTGAAGGAAAACCAAACCAGAAGAGAGGGCAAAGGTACTGAGAAAATGGTCACATGCTGTGAAATCCCGGAGTTCACCAGTGTTAATGCCTCAGTCTCATTCTAAATGCTTAAAAGGATGATTACTACTAAACTCAGGTAGTACTTGACTCCTTGAAGAGTTAATTCTCTATTTTGTATTAAAGTGATAGAAGATAAAATATCCAATACCAAGAAATCAGAACACTAAATGTAATGATTTTATCATAAGCATTTGAGCTCCTTGACCACTCAGAAAACTTGTCTTGAAGTGGTATTTGAGCAAGAAGACCGAGGTGAGTTTTGTCTGCACACAGGAACTCGTGTAGAGAATGATAGGATGTTTTCAGGTACTCCCGCAAAATCCATCCAGTAGTACTAAACATGATGACGAATAATGTTAGCAACAGCCATAATAACAGGTAACATCTGGCTTTTCCAACATACCAGAAACCATCTCAAATGCCTTGCATACACAGATTTGTTTGATTTACAGTGAGGTTACATACCAGCAAACCTGCCTTAAGTTAAAAATATTGTCAAGTAAAAATTCCACTTAATATAATTAACTTACTGGACATCCTAGATTAGCCTAGCCTGTCTTAAATATGACTGGAATACTTATATTTACATTAGGCTACAGTTGGGTAAAATCATCTACCACAAATTCTATTCATAGTGAAGTTTTGAATATGTTGTTTAGTGAGTGTATCAAATACTGACCTAACAGTGACAAACAGAATGGTTTCTTGAGTATGTTACATGCCATCATAAGACAGAAGAATCACAGGTCAGGAATCATCTACACAAAACAATTTAGTCTCTATAGCTAGCCACCAAAGTAAGTATTAACATGCTATTACCCTGATCAGTTCCATTAACTTGATTAGAGTGAATGATCCAAACCCAAGCAGTTTCTCTCCAGAACTCATAACTACCATATGACATAACGCTATGTCATATGGTAGAATACTATCCCAAAGTATTAGCATAACCTGAATTTGTATGTACTTTGGATTGTCGTTGCAGTTGAGAATTCAGAAAGCAACAAGAAAACCTCCTTTTTCCTCCCATAGGTATCTACAGATGCCACCTTTGAAAGAAAGCTCAGTGGTCAAAGTAGGGGATGATTTTTTTTAAGCAGGATGTAAGTAGCTGAAGGATGACAGCTAATGCATTTACAGCAAAATTTAAAATGACTACCTAACAAAAGACATTGTAAACCACACTGAAAAATAAATCATTGGCCAGGAGAAGTGTTGTTAACGCTCAAAACAATAAAGATTAAAAACCTAAATATCAAAATATACTTTTATTAGACAAGAGATAAAAACTCAAGAGAAAAAAATAGGTAAAATCCATAAATAAGCATTTCATAGAAGAGGAAATCCAGAGGTCCAATAAACTTTTCTGAAAAGATCATTAATGTCAAGAATAGGCACAAAGATACAAATAAAATACCAGTGAGATATCATTTCATATCCATTCAATTGGCAATGAAATTCAAGACCAACAAGGCTGGGTGCCAGCTTGGATGCAGAGGAATGGAAGCCTCATATTCCCCCAGTGAGGGCTGCAAGCAACCTCTTTGGAGAATGATTCCAATGAGGTGGAAGTGTCTGCCTCTAGGTGTCTGCCCTGAAGTCACTCACACAGGTACACAAAGGAGACAGCCACAGGAATGTGTGGCAACACTATTCATGATCCTGAGAAATTTCAAACAGCTGTGCTGTGCTTTACAAACTATGGAATAGTCACAAATTGCAACACATTCCACCCGTGGAAGACTCCACAGCCATTCAAATGAATGAAATTTTGCAATAAAGTGAATAGAAATCAAATTATATAGTACTGAATAAAAAGCATTTTATGCCATGATATAGTTTTAGACAACTTTGATTTATATACAATGTAGATAGTACAAATTTTCACGTTTATGTAACATAGAGTATATTGTGTATATAACATTTGTATATTAAGTCAAAAATGTTATATTCATGTATATATGACTTGACTTTGACTAAATTATATTTCATTTAAATTGAAAGTTTACACAGCATATAAATATAACTTTCTACAGTTATATATGTTATATTTATGTTAAATATAAAATTTAATTTACACACAGTATGAGTTAATGTTTTAAGTTTATATTTTATATGCATATGAGTATGCAACAAAAACATGAAATATGTGTACAACATTAACAAACTTCACTGTAGTTCCTCCCTCAGAGAGTATTAGAACTGGGAGAGATATGAAAGAAACTCTATATTTATGTTTTCTTTCTTAAAAATTAAATGTTAAGGGAGTGCATCTAGGTACATTTGCGATACCTTCACTTCTAGTATTTTTATTTTCTGAATTTTCACAAAATAAAAGTACTTATTGATGCCTCCAAGCCTCTCTTTTGAGAAAAGTGAGGAGCACGTCTGCTGGGAGCTGTACTCCTCAGGGTGGGCTGAGGGCAGGCTCCAGCCATGGCAGGATGAGCGCTTGTGAACCTCCTGGACAGGAATCGAAAGGAGCCTTTCAGAACATCCTCCAATACAGAGGAGACCAGAGCTCCTGGAAGACTAGGAAAGGTCAAAGCAACCAATGCAGATGCATCTTTCTGAACAATAAGAGATAATCCAAAATCCATTTCAATTTGGCTTCGGAAACTGTGTCCATGCCCTTATTGGAAAGCAAGGATGTCTGGTGTTCTGAGAAGTCACGCTGTGGGCACATTCTGAAGTGAAAATTTGGTTGAGAAAGAATTAGGGAGCTGGGAAGCACCCCACCCCCTTATTCAGGAGCGTTGTCCCCTTGGAGGGTGAGACATAGGTGATGCTCCTTCTCTCTGGTCCACAAACCTCAGGGTCCTCCTAAATCTGAGTCATGGACCTTGGATAAGTCAAATGTTCTCTTTGCTACTGTTTCTGCTTCTGTGAAGCCAAGGCGTTAGGTAAAAAATCCCCCATTTCTCTTCAATTCAAGGAAATGCATGAGTGAGGGTTTATGTGCCCTATATGTGCACACACACGTCACACAGCTCCTTTCCAGAGCTTGCCTTCCTGATTCTCACAATTATGTCAGAATCATTGCCTTACAGTTCTGGCTAATAATACTATAAAATGAATCTTAAATGAGCTGAACTGTAGGTGTTGGAGAAGGGGGTGGGTGGGATTATTCAAGTAAGGTCACTTGCCATTACTATGAAGTGGTCAGCTTTGATTACACACAGTTCTATAAAAACATCATCCCCCTTCCTAGATCTGTAATCACAGATTTTTAACCAGTCTGTCTCAGTTTCCGCTTATGTAAATATAATGCAATATCACCCTATCTCATTATTAAAGGGAGAATAAAATGAGATCATATCTAAGAAATCATGCAAAAAAAAACCCAAATAGGAAGTATTTATGTCTGCCTAGGGTGTTTATTTGGATACATTAATGTCTATATATGAGTGTTTATCTGTAATACATGTATTAATATCCATTTCTCCAAGTAGTCTCAAACCTGTCCAAGAGTATCTGGAGGGAAAAAATAATGATTAGATTCATCAAGCAAAGTTTTGCAGGCTGCCTTCCCGACTGGAGGCAAATACACAGTTGGCAGGGCTTTCAGTTCCCACGGCAGCAGCAGTTTCAAAGTCCCCACTATCAGAGCACCAGGGGTTCCTCCTTGTCAGGGTTCTGGCAGACGTTCCAAACAAGGCTTCTCCTTCTATGTTGATAACATGCTTATCTGTGGCATGTTTGGGCTTAGGAAAGCCCAGCTGAAGAACAGATCTCCAACCATTTTCCCTTTTTTTATGTCCTCATGAAAAATCCTAGGCTTCTCCAGAAAATCTTTCCACAACTGATACTGTTGGTCCATTTTTTTTTGAAAATAACACAATGCCACAACCCCAGAGATTAAATCCTGATATCACTAGGCCCTTGAAATCCTACAGACCTTGGGTCATAAACCAATGATGTAGTCAGAGACCACTATAGGAACACAGGGAAGACAGAATCCTTGACACTAAATCTGTTACTAATTAAAAGCAGATTTATATTTTCTTCTGAGGTAATCAAGGATTTCACAGTACATTTTGCTAAAATTTATGGCTCTTTGCTCAGGCTTACAAATATCCAATAGGCAACTAAAAGTAGAACAGAGTTTGACCTTCATGTTTATATCCATTTGTACTTTAAATTTTTGGATATAAATGTTACTACTCATTCAATAGAAATTGGCAGAACAAAGTTGATCAATCCCAAATTTCTTTATTTCTGCCTAGGGGAGAAAGGGGCCTATTTCTGGCCTATTTCTTCCCCTTTCCAGACAAAGGACACCAAGATAAGAGTCACTGAAATAATTTTGAAGAATCACAGGGACATCGGATTACCAGTCTTTATAGCATTCAGGTCCAGATACCTAAGTCTGTACCTTTTTCAGTCCCCTGACTCCCAGGCAAAACAGTCTCCCAGGGCTGAAGCCAACTGCAAACAAAGACAGTCATCTAACAAGAATAGAGCCGCCCCTCCAACCAGGAGGACTTCTGCAGAGCTAAAAAACTACGACTAAAACAATGATCAACTGGAGCCTGACATACCTCGGTTAATCTTGTTTCCATAGGTAGACCAGTCTGATTCTCTTCTTCAGAGTATTTCTTCACTAACTACCATAGAAACTGGAGTCTTTTTCCATATTTTCTCTTACTTTCTAATTAAATCTTTTTTTCAGCAAATTCATGCTTTAGTTTTAATTTCCACTATCACTACCATGCTGATGCTAGCCAACAATCCCAAGCTGCAAACCCCGGAGTCTCCCATAGCCCAAATCTCTCAGGCCAATATGCCCTTTATTGCCAACTTTTATCTGCCTAGAGTTTTTAGTTTTGCTCTTCGGAAAATTTCAGTCCAAAGTTGATCCATGCACTAAATGTAACTTCATTTTTTTATAATTTGATTTCATTTCTTTGTTTGATGTCTTATGCTACAAAGATAGCATAAGTTTTGATGATTTTGGAGGTTTTTGTCTTCCAGAGATTTATTCTAGCTGGTTAGTCCCAGTCTATAAGCACAAATAAACGCAGAGTCATATCTATCTGACCCCACTCATGGACTGTATGTGTTTAGTAAAGATCTGTTGCTTCTAGACTCATTTAGTTTCCAGGGACACTTGGATTCACACTGGAAACCTGCCATTTGGACTTAACCATGGCTCTTGTTTCCTTCAAGAGGACCCACCAGAGGGGCCCAGTACCCTCTGCTGTTGGATCTGACAAGCCTACCTCATGTCCCCCACAAAACCTATTCTAGGGATTGATTATCTTACCAAGTCTCATTGCCTCCCTCTCTATTCTCCTCTTCTCAGCCTAGGGTATAATTTTCTAGTCTGGAAATTTAGAAAATATCAGAAAATAAATGAATCAATATTGTAGATGTTTCATCCCACCATATTTATGTGTGTTATTCACATGTATGCCCTAGTCCAATGCATATGAAAATAGAAGAGGAGTTCCTTCTGGGTACTCAGTATTTTGATAAGATCTGAGGATGTGAAAATTAATAAAACAAGGCCTTTCTTCTCTGGATGCTCCCAGTCTAGAAGAAAAGACAGTCAGGAAAACAAATAATTGCAATGCAATATGGTCAGTTCAATAAACAAAAAATATTCATCAAGGACATAAATTCGGGAGGTCAAACAGGAATAGATCAATTACCTGTTGGCTATGGGGTAAGGTAAGGGAGATTCAGAAAAACCCTTCTGGGATAGATGCTGTATTAATCCATTTTCTGTTGCTAATAACACAATACCACAAACTGCATCAATTAAGAAGAAAAGAAGTTTATTCAAGCTGACAGTTCTGGTCTAAGATCAAGGGCCCACATCTGGTTATGGACTTCTTTCTGGCAGAGTCCAGGGGTGGTACAGGGCATACCACGGCAAGAGGCAGGATATGTAACTGTTTTCTGGCCTCTCTCTCTCTCCTTATAGTTTCCCAAATATTCAATCATGCAGAACCCACTCTTAAGATTTTAACCCTCTCAAACCCTCCCCCACTAGATGACATAGTTGGATTAAATTCCCACCTTCTCAATTCTCCACAATGAGTATCAAACTACAACATAATTTTTGGAGGAGAGAAACCACAGTCAAACCATTGTAGATGCTGAAAGCCCCACCTGTAAGTCCTCGTGCTCCTCCTTGCAGACACTATCAGCTGTACTCATATTTCACTGTCATTACCCCATTAAGTTTGATACTTAAGCATGTCCCAAAAATAGATCCTTTGGGAACTTAAGGCATTATCAGGAAAGAAACACACTAGCCTAAAAATATATTAGGAGGATATATGTATGAGTAATTATTGATATGATCCGTTTTCACTGGGTAGGGACTAGCAGTTGCACAGAAGGCTAGGTTCTAAGTGTAGACAACTCTGAGGGAAGGCTTGAGCACAGGCACTCAAGTTGACGTGCCCATGGCCGAGACAGGTATCCTCATTCTAGTGATTTGTGGGGGCTAACTCTCAGAACAGGAGTAAGGAGAGTGGCTAGAGGAGGGAACAAGCCAATAAAGATGTGGCCTCACTAGGACTGAGGATCTGGCTGATTTGAGATTGGTCCGAAAATGCAACAAGAAGGTAAGGAGGTGAGAGGCTGCACAGAGCCTCCTCCCAGATGAGCAGGTCCCAAGGACCAAATGGAAGACAGCGCTTCAGGCCAGGGACCAGCACAGGGCCTGGGTGCCTGCAGGGAAGTTCCAAGCAGGTGCTGGGTAGAAAATTCACAAGTAAAGGAAAGGAAAAGAGGCCACAAGAAAAACAACAAGATCTGTTAGTTATGCAGTGTATTGAGGGCATTTGTGCATGCTTGCACATGCGTGATGACCCTCTCATCAAACTGGAAGATTCCTAAAGCCAAGTCATAATAGCCTAGGCTTTTTGTCTTCAGACAGATCCCTGAGAGAAGGGAGTGTACCCCTCTCATTGTTCTGCACTCCTCCAACAACCACTGCACCAAAACCTCACCCCATAGCAGTGGGAAGGAGCCCCAAAGCCCTAATCTGTATTCTGTCAACTGTAACCACCTCCGGATACCAATTCCTTCTCTCCAGGTCACAAAGACCAGTCCAAAGGCCCTGCATCCACTGCCCACCCCACCCCTGAATCTCTGTTTCAATCTCTAGTGGTGGCACCACAACTTGAAGCTTCTTCGAAAGTGAAAAGTACAGGCCAGCCCTTGTCTGCAGCTGCCGAGAAGCCAATCAGGCCACTCAGTTTTCAGTTAGAGATCACTGCCTTGCAGGGAGGTTGGCGTTAGCCTTGGTCAGGCGAGGGGATCAGGTGAACTAATGAGCTATTCAGAATTATCAGGGAAAAAATGGTATGCAAAGATAAACCCGCAAAACAATTATGGTTTAAACAGTATGTCCCATTTAGTCCTGGGATTCCTTGGGCTACACATAAGTCCTTCCTTCTAAAATAAAATATTAGCCAGGTCACATACACTTTGAAATTCAAATAAATTAACAAAATCTTTTCTGTTTGTATCTTTTTTCCATTATATTTTCCTACACCTCTACTCGTTTATTGTTTGCTAGTAAAGACTTCTGGGCAACAAAGTACACAAAGCAAATACCAATTAGCTATTATTAGAAAACTTAGAGGGAAAACCAATTATTTTTGGCTCATGCCTTTTGAACGTGTAATCATGGATCTAATTTCATATTTTATAGAGACTATCAAAATAATAACTGCCATCTCCAGCCCTACTCTGCTCTAGACCTCAAGCTGCTAGGAGCGTGGGTTGTAACATTCTCAAGTATAATGTAGGCATTCCTGTTCCTGCCATGAAGGTTTATACAAGAAATAATTAGACAGTTACACAAAAGAAAATATTATCTGTGGTGGGGGCACAGAACAGCAAGGCCTGATTAATCGTAAGGGTCACCTAAGTATCCATGAAGAAATGATTTTTAAAGTGAGAAGAGATAGAAGGATCAAAACTGAGGGAAGGAAGCACAGAAAACTGCATTTGCAAAGACCCTGCGCTGAATAGTGCAGTGCTTTGGAAAACAGTCTGGCAGTTACTCAAAACTTAAACAGAGAATTTCCATGTGATTCAGTGTATCTACCCTTAGCTGTGTAGCCAAGAGAGATGAAAATAAATGTCCATATAAAAACCTGTACACAAATGTCCATGCAGCGTCTTTCACAGTAGCCAAAGTCTAATCAACTGAGATGTCCATCAACAGATGAATCGATAAAAAATTGTAGTATATCCATACAATGGAATATTACCCAGCAATAAGAAGGAATGAAGTACTGACACATGCCGCAATGTGGATAAACCCTGTAAACATTTGTTAAGTAAAAGAAGGTACACACATGACATAGTATTACACGATAGGCAAATCTATAGAGACAAAAAAATAGGTTAGGTTTTACTAAGGCTGTGGGGCAGGGAAGCATGTGGAGTGAAAAATACAGATATGGGATTTGGGGGTGGGCAATGTTCTAAAATGTGTTGATGGTTACCCAAGTCTATGAATATATCGCAAACTAGCAAATTACATATTTTAAGTAGATGAATTTTATAGTATGTCATAATAAAGCTGTTTTAAAACAATTACCTGAGCTGTGGCAAGGAACTAAGAAAGCGATTTTGTCGGCATGGGGAAGTTAGGGCTCTAGAGCCTTGTTTCAGGTTTCCTTGGTCAACATCACACCCTCCTCCTTGTGGCTCATCAGTCCCCATTGGAAAGGATCCACCATTTCTTCCTGGAACCACAGCAAGGTCAGCAACCTATCCCATGCCCATGCCCTTCCTGGAAGAGGTTTTAAAACATGAGCTTTCCTGAAAATTAGAAAAGAACTATTCAACTAAAACAGAGGACATGAGCTCAGGGAACAAGTTAAGAATAAGACTTTACAGTCTTTGATCTGCTGGTTTGCTACCTGCTCGGTAGGTAGATAGTAGAAACATACTCTGCTCCATAGAGGACTGTGTCAACTGGACCTCAACGTCAATCACAGACCTTGAGGAACACTGCTTCCTAAAAGACCATCGTAAGTTATTAAATGTCCCATTTGCCCCTGTATTACTCTTTGGTGGCACTTATGACTGCAGCATTTACCCCCAAGATAACGCACAGATTACAATCGCAGCCTAACCCCTAAAGTTTGACACAAATATCTCACTTTTAATATTATTTCCACATGCTTCTGGTATCTGTTTTGGAAACAAGACATCGTTCTATTTTTAACATTGTGGTTTTGATAGTGGTATTTCTATTTAAAGAGAAAAAAACAACCAAACAAAACAGAAAGAGGGTAGCAACAATACAGAATTCCAAAGGAGAAAGAAAAAAAAAAGAACAACAACCACAAAACAACAACAACAACAAAAAAAAACCACTAAGAAATCGCCACTTGATAAGTTACATACTGTCATCATTGGAAATAGTTGTTCAAGTTACAAAATTAAAGCATACAAAATAGACATTCAAACAGTGAGACTGTTAACAGTTCTGCTCAACATTCTAACAAAAACAGTAATATGGTCATCTATCCTATACACTTAAATACACACGCAGTTATATCCTTTAGAGCACCCTCTTTTCCTCTCTTTTTTACAGTAGCAATTACACATTTTGGGTTTTATTACTCCTACAGTTCTTATTACTTTTTACACTAGAGACCCAATGTGATGTTTATAAATATGATTCTTATTTATTTCACTAATGAGGGTAGTCTCAAGTTGTCCCATTTCCCTATGAAGGCCTCTAGATCATCCTTTTTTATAGCTGAATAATATCCCATTGTGTAAAAATACCACATCATTTTCATCCAGTCTGCAGTTGATGGGCATCTTGGTTGTTTCCAAGATTTAGTTATTACAAATTGGGCTGCCATGAACATGGGTGCACATATATCACTGTGATATGAACTTTTCAGTTTTTCTGGGAAAATACCCAGGAGGGGAATAGTTGGGGTGAATCAAGCTTCCACTCCTAGTCTTCTGAGAATTCTCCTTGTTGATTTCCACAGGGTTGCACCAGTCTACACTCCCACCAACAGTGGAGCAGTGTTCTTATTTCCCCGCAGCCTCGCCAACATTTGTTATCAGTTGATTTCTTGATGGCAGCTATTCTTTCCAGTGTGAGATGATATCTCAATGTTGTTTTAATTTGCATTTTTCGAATGACCAGTGATGGTGAACATTTCTTCATGTATTTGTTTGCCGTTTGTATATCTTCATTGGAGAACTGTGTGTTCATCTCAGATGCCCATTTTTGGAGAGGGTCTTTGAATTTGGGGGGGTTGATGTTTTTCGATTCTTTATATGTTCTTGATATAAGTCCTTTGTCTGAGGGGTTGCTGGTTAAAATTCTTTCCCATTCTGTGGGTTTTCTTTTCACTCTGATGGTGATTTCTTTTGAAGTGCAGAAACTTTTCAATAATATGAAATCCCAGTTATTGATATTCTGAAGCGTTTCCCATGCAGTTTGTGTTTTGTTCATGAATTCTCTGCCTAGCCCTACGTCTCCAAGATTTCTACCAACCCTATCTTCTAGTAGATTTAGTGTTTCTGTTTTAATGTTTAGGTCTTTGATCCATTTAGACTTTATTTTAGTGCATGGTGCTAGGCATGGATCTAGTTTCAGTCTTCGGCATGTGGAGAGTCAATTTTTCCAACACCATTTATTAAAGAGGCTATCCTTCTTCCAGTGAACATGTTTAGCCCCTTTGTCTAATATCAGGTGGCTGAGTGTCTTTGTACTTATACTTGCATCTTCCAATCTGTTTCATTGATCCTCAAGTCTATTTCTTTGCCAGTAGACAGTGGTATTTCTATTTAGAAAAAATATACTAATTGTATGCATGATGTTAAACCTGAAGTTCTGTTGTATTAGGATTAGAGATAAATTCAGTTCAGAAGTAACTCCCCCCCAAAACAAGAAGTAACTCCAAAGATAGTTTTTACACATTATTTTCACACTGAAAGCAAATCAAATGTGCTTCAGCCAACATTAAATGGACAGTAGCATCAGTTGCACTTTTTTTTTTAATGAGAAATTATCTAAAATATAACAGAGGCGAGGGGAAAAGAGTGAAAAGGAGGAAGGAGAGAATGTAAGCAAAAGTACTGACAGAGACCGTTCCGGTTCAACACAATAAAACCTTCGTAGAAAACCTTCTTTACCTTGCCCACATATCACAGAGGGCTGTTTTATTCCTATTCTTCCTCTTAGATAAATCAGAAGGAATTTACCTTTATATCTGCTCAGAATGTTACCATTTCATAGCTTAGGTATGCTAAGAACCACCTCAAATATGTAGCTTCAAGCTGTTTGGGAAAATAAAAGTTCTCTCTCAACAGGGATTAACACTATCACACATAGAGGAAGAGGAGATAGGTGGGGTCCAAGCAAACTTGAAGGAGGATGTAAGTACTGACCACCCCCAAATTTTTGTCGCACGATTTATCACTTTCACGAAAATTCTATCTTAGCATCAACTTAGAAGTCAAAATTCTGTTAAATTTAATGAAGAGGATTCCTCATCCTGTATGCAAACACAGAGTGGTCATTATAACTCCTGTTCAAATAACTTCCCACACTATTTTCCTTAATACTCTCTGCTGCCACTTTAGTCATTACCAATGCAGCCACAATAGCTAAATAGAGCAGTTCGAATGCAACACCTTAACTGCCTCCACCCAAAATAAAGCTACCACTCATTCTGTTCACATTAAGTAATGATTTGCAATGTCCTTCTCCCTTTTCCTGCTCACAGTCCTGCCAACACCATCTCTTAATGCAAACAGTAAAAACTGAATTACAAGTGTGATCCAATTTTACTCAACATAACTAGTGGATTAGACATGGAAGAAAATCCATTTATTTTCACAGCTCATCTGACTCCCCAGCTCCAGTTTCCCACCTCCCCCACCACCTCACATTCAGAAGTAAAGGTTCATGGAGTAGAGAGTGAGAAAGAGTTTTATTTCTGAAAAGAACAATTACAATTATCAAATTAGTGTTTAAATGACTCCAAGTAACAATGCCTTCTCAATCGGATTTTTTCCCTAGGAAAACAAAGCTGAGAATTGGTACTAGAACTCCTGAGCCCAAGTATATCATTGAAAGCTGATTGATTTTTGCCAGAGATTTTGCAAAGAATTCTTAGTAACTGAGAAACTCAAGCCACTTAGCTTTGTCTCACCTCGGCTCCTGGTGTCACCTGACTTCAGGTTTGATTACTGGCTCTGCCAGCTGTACAGCTTTGGGCAAGTCATACAACTTTTCTATGTGTATTTTCACATCTCTGTAATGGACATGGCATGGGAGTTAAACAAGAGAAAATCTCTTAAAGTCAGTCATATAGCAAAAGTTCAACATGCTTGCATTCTTACTCCATGCCTAGCACCAGATGCAAAGAACATACTGCACATGGGGCAAGGATAAGGGTGTGACAGAGACCTAACCCACCTTGTCAGCAAGAAAGGTCACTAACAAGTGCCATTATGTCAATGACTTCTCTGAAGGAACAGATTCCTAAAATGGCTCAGACCAATAAGTAAAGGTTTTACTGAAGAAAGGAATAGAAGCCGTTTAGTGTTACAGCCTACAATATAGACCTGGAAGCAGGCACAGTGAGGGAAGATGAGAGAAGGGAGGTGAAAAGGACTTCTCAATTTTTCCTGTGTATCTTTTTTCTCCCAAATGTCTACCGCAGCCATCTGCAAAGTGAATGAAAATATGATGTTTCGAGTCATATGATTTGACAGATACTCTGGTCACCAAAAGCAACTTTGGGTAGTTTTCTTGTTGTCTAGGTGTCATAAGTATGATTGCTGTCAATAGTGTTTCATGTGCATTTTCCCATCGTATGATCAATATCTCTGAGGTAAATGCCAGTATTACTCATGTTTCACCAATGAGTAAACTGAAGTCTACAAACCATAAGTAACTACCATGGCTGCACAGCCTGTGCGTGACAGAAATACAACCAAAACCGCAAAGGTACTGACTGCAGAGCACGGGCTCCCACTGCAGGACTCGGGGTTCTTATGGCTCCCTGGAGATCAGGAGCAGGATCGAGCACAGAATTTTCAGAATTCGGGCTACTGAACAGAGGTGGTGCCTCCCTTTGTTCTGCAATGAAGAGTCAGTGTACTAAGAAGACCTACCCAGGTAACAGGAAGGGCTTCATCCTGGCTTCAGGATGAGCTCTGAAGTCAGAATCTCTCTCAAAAACCCTGGCTGGATGTCACGTCTCAGTTCAGATCTGTGCCTTCTCTGCTGAACATAAATAGCTGAATTTGGTCAGCTTGCTCCTGTAGACTCTCACATACAGGAGGCACTCCGAAGATAAACGATGAAGCATACTGCTAGAATGGAATGGTTTTCCATGTAATCCTCCCCAACAAATGTCCATTGCCTTCACAAAGAACATACTACTCAGTGCCGCAAGGGTATGAGGATCTGAGACACTATTTTTCAGTTCAAGTACAGGATCTGTAACTCCATGGCAGAATGTTGGGTCTAAGATGATGCAAAGTGATTGATCCGCTAGTGGAATCTAAGGTCTGCTGAAGGAAGAAAGTGTCTATCAAATTGGGTGGTCAGCAATGGTGTCACGCCTCTGGACTCCCCTCTGTATATTGTGATCTAGTTCTGAAACACAACTGGGTGTCAACACAAGGTGACAGCAAAGTATATTCTATGTAGAAGGAATAATGGGTTAAAAGAAAACAGAATCTCGTAAAGGACATCTCTGACTCTTGAAAACAGATTTTGGGAAAAGTGTTTTGCCAACATTGGCTCTAAAAAGCCTTCAAACATTTTGAGAGAAGTTCCTGGACCTTGCTAGGACCTAGAATTTACAAGTCTTCGAGTACTTTTGTTTGTTTATTGCTTTTTTTAGGTGATTTCCTTCCTTGGAAGAGAGTGCTTCTTGTGAGTATTAAATTGACTTTGTAAAGCCATGAGCTTCGAAGTCAGAGGCATGTAGACAGAGGTCGACAATCTTTTCTTGTGTGTGAAAGATCAACTATCAATATTGTAGGCTTTGTCGCCATGCAGTCTCTGTCACAGGTATTCAGTTGTGCCATGGTCATATGAAAACAGTCGTAAACAATGCATAATCAAAAAGCCTGCCTGTGTTACAATAAAACTTCTTGTATGAACACTAACAGTTAAAATTCATGAAACTTTCACATATCAAAAAAATATTCTTCTTTGTATTTTTCCCACAACCATTTAAAAATGCAGAAACCATTTGAGCTCTCAGAGCTGTTCAAAAACCAGCAGTTAATGGGAGTTGGCTATGGTTCCTTGGTTGCACGCCTTCACTTGCATGTTTAGGACTTTGCACAATCTCCAGTGTTATCTGGTCCAGCCCCTGCATGTTACAGCCAAGAATCACACCCACAGAGGGAAAGCTGACTTGTCCGAGATCAGCTGGGCCTATCAGATCAAAATCAGGGACTCAACACACAAAGTGTGATTATTAAATGCCAAATAATTACTAGTTCAAAAGTGAGAAGAACAAACTCTCTTTTTCAACTTCCATTTGTTATATTCAACATCCGATAATTGAGTAGATTTCCCTTGCATTTTTTTCTTGTATTATTTAGTTTACTCTGTCATCTTGAACTGGAATATGAGACAGCTACATTCAAGAGTCTAAAAAGTGAAACATAACCAATTGTTTGTCACCCCCATAATCGTGTGCTTACCAGCTGCCTGTAATGAGGAGACAGTCTGAAACATGGAGATGTGTCCCTAACCTCAGGAAACTATAAAAGAAAACACATAATTTCACCTTGGCATGAAACTACCAAAGGAAATACGAGTATAAGCTACAAAATGTAAAAGGCCATTTTCTCTGTGAAAAATTTCTTTACATATTTTAATTCTTGTTTTTCCCTTGGGGGTTAGATATTTTGGTCACATAGTTATCCAATTAAATTGAAAACTCTCTGTTTTATCCTTTAGGTGAGGACAGCTGCCAGCTGCTAAGTTTTATAAAGTCTTTAATCTTGGCCATAAATATTTAACAAGAATCAGTTGGTACACAAGCTGAACTAAAGTAAGAAATCAAAGAGAGAATCTTAGGAATAACCTCTATTTTTGTGAGACTTATATAAAGCAAAAACAGAACCATTTCGCCCCTTACATTAAAATATAAAATATGAGTATTTTGATCACTCTTTTAGCCTGCTTGTCCTCACAAATGTGCTAAAATAGCCATATTATAAAAACATATTAAATGTGACTGTCTGTGCCCTTTTCTCCAGTATCTAGCCATTTGTTTCAGAGCTAGGCCCTCATGTTTCCATGGAAACTCACAGAGGGTCTCTGAGAACTTCAGCAACATTTGATGATATAGACCCTTTTTATATTCTCATGTGTACACACACACACACAGAGACAAATCTATATACACACTTATATGCCCCTACACCTATCACCAGCACCATTGTACATATCTTTGTCACAATATCCCAAACAGCTTAAAAACTTGTAAGTAATTAACCTCAAATAGGCCAGA
This sequence comes from Dolichotis patagonum, assembly GCA_004027295.1. NCBI lineage: Eukaryota > Metazoa > Chordata > Mammalia > Rodentia > Caviidae > Dolichotis > Dolichotis patagonum. Next base: position 17,482 of record PVJX010015811.1, on the reverse strand, counting down.
AATTTACATCCACTCTTCCTTGATTTGTGGAGAAGGGAGCACTGGGATTTGCCTTGAATGCATAGCTGGACCTCTCACTGTTTACCTCCACCACCACTCCCCACCATATCCCAGTTTCATTTTGTAAGCCTGCGCCTTCCCAGGCAGCCTTCACATCCGTGATCTCCTAGGGTGGAGGGTCTCAGGTGGTCACCCTGTTCATCCCTCTGCTGCCTGAATGGTCATGGTGCACCCTGGGGAATGGACAAGGGTGTGACAAGGGATGAGAGCTTTCAGATCACGTGACTTCCTCAATTTACTTCTGTAACACAAAATTCCAGGACTGAGCACTTTTCCCTAGTAGGAAACTATTCTTTAAAGTTTACTGAAATCCCTTGGCTGTACCCTAAGCTCATTTGACTGTGTCTTTACTCTGTCCGCAAGGGAGATTAAAATGAGATGCCAGTCACTTTCATATCAACTCAGATTGGCAGATGAAAGACAGAAAACCAAGGTGAATGAGAGAAGGCATGAGAAAGAGAATAACTTATGCTCCTCAACTTTCCGTATTCTCATTCATCAGCTTTAGACATTCGAGTCATCCTTTATTTCTTCAGAAACACTACTTTCCATTGTTTTAATTCTGCATAGGGTTTCTTTCACTAGCCAAACTTGGGATTTTCTACTTCTGAGTCCCTCAGACAGCGCAGACTGTACTGACTGTAGGATGTTCAGGCCACTTCTCTCTAATGCTGCCCATCCTCCTGCTGTTCCTCTGAACCAGGCCAACATGCCCATGCCCCATTTGACCCTCACCCATTCACTCCACAAACGCTTAGAGAGTATCTAGTACTTACAAGGCACTGTTCTAAGCCGTGGGCTACAACAGTGAATCATGACATAAATTCCATCATTCTTGGAGCTGACATGCCACCCTCAGCTCCATCCAGCCTGGCCCTGAACCCGTATTGTCTGCAGTCCCCTCTGGCTCCTGACAGCCTCCCATGTATAATCCTGATCCTTCTTATTGGCCTTGGACTCTGGTATTGATTTCTCACTGCTTTAACACTTGACTCTTTAACATGTTGGCTCAGAATTGCTCAGTGACATACTATTTTTTTATTTCTACTATCTCAAATTGAGTTCCCAGATAGCCCATCAACTCCAGGAGATAGCCCTCAACTCAATAACTTTTAAACATAGAGTTTTCTCTGTTAGATGTTACATAAATGTCCTATACATACAGTATTAATTCATCTACTCCTTATAGTAATACCTAAAATTACTATAGTTTAGCCCTAGTTGCTGACTAATAAACAGAGAACCTATGATTTACATAAAGTCACTCAAGTCCCAAAGATTCAAACCTGGATTTGCCAACCTGCTTTGGATAGTGCAGTTTTCATTTTCTTCTGCCTATGTATCATTTGTCTCGCAAGACCCTTACCTTTCACACTATCCATCATCCAGTAGTGCTCGTTCATATGGCCAGTGAAACTCTAAAGTGGCACCTGGCCAAAGACATCACCTGCGGGTACCACCTGTTCCATTCCCCATCCCCCAGGTTGATAAAGAAAATATCAATGATCTGTTTTGTCAAACTGCAGAGAACCTCTGCTCAAGCATGTTCCCCACATCCCAGTTCTGATATTATAAAAGGTGTTTTGATTTTACTATCTTCCCCCATATGGCACTTCATTATGCTGTCCACATGCTATCTTCTATCCTTGACATATCTCATCCCTCATGTAATGATGATTACCAGCCCTAAGCTCCTCTGACTTCTCTAGGGCAGTTTCCTACAGATCTAGGTTTTGTTTTATTTATCACATCCCTCTGCCCTTTGCCTTAATTAAACTAAGCCTCAGGATATAGGAAACCAGAGAACTTATTTTTTTTCTTCCTTTTGATGAAGCAATATTATTTCTTGGGGACAGCAAATATTCCCTATCCTATCTCACCCCTTGCCAACTCCCCTGGTCTTGTTTCAAACACCTTTTGTCCTGTGTTTTCCATTTCTGCTGGACTTAGTGTTCAGAGGCTTGATTTACATTTTAATGGCTTCTGGTGCAAAGAGAGGAAATGAATAGGAAATGGCTTTCATTTCCCCCTCTTTTACTGGCACTCCCATCATTTTTCCAAAGCACTGAAAAGCAGCTGTTTTTTCATTCATGATGATCTTCACAAAACACAAGAAAGGCCCTTCTTCTTATTTACACAAATATAGGGATGGAAAAGAATTTTTCTGATTATAGCAGCTCTCAGCTATCTGAATCAGAGCAAAGTCCACAAGTCTTTAATTTCAGGAAATGTATGTTTGTCTAGTTAGTGTGACTTGAAGGGTTCACCACAAAATTGGGGGTGTCTTCCACCTTCCCCATCCAAAACAAATGAACACAAACAAAACAATGGTCTTGTCTTCATATAAAAGTTATAGGTTAGTAAGTGAGCATGCTGAATTCCTCCAAGACTAGCAGGCATGATTGGCAAAAGTTCTTTCCAGGATACTCTTCTTCCATAGAATAGACTGATCTTCCTGGAACATTAGTTACTGCCTTCCATAAAAACATTTATGGATGCCCACTTTCCTCAGGCTGAAACCTAGGCTTTGGAGTATGACAATAAAGGTCTGCATCACCAGCCTAACCTCTGTTCTCTCCAGTTTTGCCTCTCCACACATCTCACATTTCCCAGTGTGTGGTCCCCACCATCCTAGCTGCTCCCTCTACCACAGTGCTCAGCCCACTCTCCCACTTCCTTTTGCTGAGTCACACTCAGCTCATGTGTCACCTCCTTACAGAAGCCCACCCTGACTGCCCTTGCTTGTTGTGCTTTGCATGCTGGGATGATTGTGTATTTTCTCCTCCATGGCACCAAATGCAATGGTCATTCTTGTTCCTAACCATTATCATTCTGTTAGGAAAAATGGATACTTCTCATTTATTTGTCCCCTGTGGTTTTTGAAAATAATGTAGTAATTTAACAAGTGAATAAACAATGTAATAAGCAAATAAATTAGTCAAGGTGAAGAATACAAGTAGAATTATCCAAACTATCATTCCAAGGGACACAATTTTCCTGAATTTCATTCCTATTTGGGAAGCCAGAAGGCACACAAGCTACCTGGAAGTGCCATAATAGCAATGAATTTAAAGTCACTGAGTTTCAAGAAAATCCAACTTTGCAGCATTCCATCATGAAGTACAGATCAGTAGTTTGCCAAAGTTGCTCACTGTAGCTCTAACTGCACAAGACATTAAGACCTCATTAAAGTCCATCTGCAGAGCCAGCAGGGGCCTCTAACAAGACCTTCTCCAGCCCAGCCAGAGGCCAAAGTGTTGCTTGTGTTGTTTCAACCTAAATAACAAGCAAAGAGATTTCCATGAGTGATAGGGAGTTTATTCAGAGTAATAGAGGAATATAATCTGGAATTCGCATGCTGTGGGGACCAATGACATATTCAAGGAGGTAAAGGCAAGAGGAAGCTCTTAAAAGCGAAAGAAAGAAACACATGTGATTTGTCTTGAAATAAAGAGAACATTAGTTCCAGGGTCTTATCACAGGAGTTGCTGTCAGTTCATAGTAGAGACAGTGTGTCAGGCAAGCAAGCACCCTGCATCAGGCAGTGGTCTCTGTAACATTTAGAAAGCTAGAGTTTAGAAAGTCCTTGGTAAGTTTTTGTGAAAGCGTGTGTGTGTAAAGTTCCTTCAGAGTCTTTGTAATAGTTACAATCACAAGTTTTTGTGCACAAGGGCTGTCAGTTCCTAACTTCCTCTATTTTTTGGACTTGGTGCAAATGACTCTGTCTTAATATTGCTCAATATTGACAACTTTCACAGCTGCCAGCAGCCTTGTGGTCAGACCTTTAAAGTTTCACTTCAGACTTGAAGACAGGAGCATGTAACCCTTAACTCTGCTACTGAGACTGTGCTCTCCTATAACTAACTCTCAATTATCCATGGCAACAGGAGGCAACCTAGATATTTCAGTTCAAAGATATAAATACTCCATTTTGGCCAATGGTTTTTATTTCATCACCATCGTCATCAATAATATAGTAGGTTTTTGTAAAGTGTCCAGCGTATGTCTTGGAAGAGCACACAAACAATCATAGGTTGGGAAATTATATATATATATATATATCATGACAGTCAGGAAGATGATATACTTAATATTTACCTGGAAAAAGTGCACAAGAAAAACAATAGCACCTTATTTTTTTTAAAGGAAGCAGAGACAGCTCCTCTCTTGGGGAGGTAGAGTCTATATGCTCTTCCCTAGTTCTCTCTCTGGGATTAGCCTACTATAGTTTGGGTCTTACATGTCCCTCTAAAGCTCATGTGTTAAAGGCTTAGTCACCAGTTTGGCACTATTGGAAACAGTAGAAGCTTTAAAACTAGTAGGAGTGGTCTGATCACCAGGAGTTTTCTGGTTACTGGGAGTGATCCCTCAAAGAGAAATGTGGGACCCCAAGCTTTTCTTGTGCTTTTTGCTTCCTAGCCATGAGGAAAGCAGTTCTGCTGTCACACGTGTTTCCACCATGATGTGCTACATTGCCACAAGCTGAAAACAAAACACAGTTAACCCACCAGAGACTGAAGTCTCCTAAACAGTGAGTCAAAATAAAACTTACATTTTTAATAAGCTAGAATTCCACATTTTGTTATAGTGACAGGAAATTAACACAAAATTTAAAGTCCTAGACATTACACATAGAGTGAATATCAAAAGGCCCTGAAAGGTGGGAACCGGAAGGCAGACGGACTAGGGACCTTGGCTTCTAAGGCATGACCATCGCAAGTTGCCTGGGTTTTCTTTATTGCTGTTTGTATCTAAGACATGGTGCTGAAAAAGCCAACAGGGTGGGAATGCAAATAAGAACAGACCAAACACAGAAGCCACCCAAAAAGTCTACTTTCCTTAGTAAAAGCCATCCCCAAAAAAGAGCAGCATCTCTAAAGACTGATAATTTTTAGACCATAAATCGTTTGACTCTAATCAAACACAATAAAAATGTTCAAAAAATTTGTCCCCACCCATGCCAGCAAAGATTGGTAGGATCTTTGATTTCTTTGACTTCTAACTTCCTTGGGTGGTATGAATGTGGCTGAACTCATTTATGGGGTGGTATCAAAAATGGCAGTGTTGGAAGCTAGACTTTTGTCCCATTGGGAAGTAACAAGATCCTCCCTACCCACTGTGTCAGTGGAGACCAACAAGGAAGCCTGGACTCAATTTGTGATAAGTCAGCCAACTAGCAATTCCAGTCCCTCCATGCCAAGTAGGGTCAGAGGAGGCCAAGGGGAGAGTCAAGACTGCATTTCCACCCAGTGTTAGTGACAGCATCTCTTTCCCTATGCTACCACGAACGACATGTGCAAACAGTTACACGACACCCCACCCATTCCCGTGAGCTGGAGTCAGCAAATTCTTACAGAGAGCCACAGGTCCCACCTGCAGCCAGCAGTAATATAGAGCTCAGTCCCCTCAGGCATCAACAGAGGACAAGTAAGGAACAGGGCTTCCCACGTGCCTGCAACTGAGCTCTGTGCTCCTCACAGAGCGGGGTTAGAAAACAACAGCTAAAATGGAAGTTTAAATAAGATACAGAATCTTGTAATACCCAGGTTTCACATCAAAAATCATCATACAAGACGTCACACAAAAATGCTACACACTTCATCTTCTGTGTCTGACTTGTTTCATTTAACATTATATTCCCAAATTGCATCCATTTACCTATCAATGCCTCCAGTTTATTTTTCTTTATGGCAAAGTAGTATTTTTTATATATAAATACCACTTTTTCCTTATCCAGGCATCTGTTGATGAGCTGTTTCCAAGATCTAGCTATTATAAACCATACTGCTACAAAATGAGCATGTACTGAAAAGAAAGTTTTGTACTATTATCTGTTTATTTTCATAAGAAAGTTTTGTACTATTATCTCTTTATTTTCATAAGAAACGTTTCATAAGAAACGTTCCATAAGAAACGTTTTTGTCAATGTCTTGTGTATTAACTATTATTATTCTTTTATTATTTTGCTGGGAAATTTTATTTTTTCCTAACATAAAAACTATAGAAAGATCAAATCAAATCATGACAGTCAAAAAAATAATGCTGCACAAAGAACCAGGAGAATCTCAACCTCAGTGGAGGTGAGGGAGGCGAGAAACACCAATACAGAGCAACAAAAGAATTTTATCAACCATTGTTCAACGTTGCTGTGAAAATTAAGAACACATCTGAGACAAATGAAAAGAAGTTCATCAAAGAAGTAGGAATTCTTGGTGAAGAATCAGAAAACATAAAAAAGAACCAAGTGGGAATTTTAGAACTAAAAAGGATACTATCTAAAAAAATTGAGTGGATGAATTAAACAATAGGATGTCAAGGACCAAAGACAGAAAGAAATACTAACCTAGAAAATGGAATGATAGAAATGATGCAGTCTAAGCAACAAAGAGAAACAGAGAACAATACATATGCATATTTAGAAGAAGAAACCTAAGTGATTCCATTTTGCTCCCCTGACCTGTTTTTCTCTTTGAAAACAGCTTATCCCAAATTCCAAGAACAAGAAGCTTTGTAGGAAAACATCCCACGGGGGGGGGGGGGGGTCTGTCTCCTAAACAGTAGCAATTTCCCTGGTACCAGCAGGACTCCTCAAAAACCAACCTCAAAAAATTACCTCCAGGCCATAGCCAGATAAAGATTACCAACTTTGCACACTCTGCTTTGCTCCTCTCCTATATAATCCTGGGGCTATTGTTAGCAATGGGAAGATTGTGTTTAGGATGCTAATCCTGTGTTGGCAGTGCTGAAATAAACCCCTTTCTGGTGTATTGCCACTTGTCTCTCTGCCTTTTTTAGGATGAATAGCCATACGCTGAGATCTCAGGAGCCAGACTCTCTGCCATAGGACTCTGGCAACAATGTGTTTAGAAATTCTACTACAGACACTCAGGCTTTGGTCTCATGCCTTTCTCAAAGGCCCCAGCAGTGCCTCCTTGAAACAGGACACCAAGAGGCTCATAGTCTCTGTGGTCCATCAGAGACACTAGTAGGCGGGCCCCAAGAAGAATTTACTATTTCCAGTGGGAAACAAGTGGTGGTTGCTAATTATGATGGCTTTGTACTTTGGATCTGGGTTTGTAGCACCACTCTTTCTAGTGAGACACCAACTACTTATGAAACAAGAGCATTTTAATTCAACTATTTAACAGATGCAAAGACTATCTCAAGAGATGCGGTCCCTTTAGGAATGAATCAAACACTCAAGATCATCTGGCACACTAGGTATCTAAATAAACTAATAGCATGAATGCTGTCTCCTCAGAAATACAGAATATGATAACTGAGTATGTGCTTCTTTTAATGTTTTAGTACTTTTCCAGTATTAGTTTTTGAATCAAGAACTGTGTCTGAATTAAGTTGCTTCATAGTTTAAGATTCTAAGATGTAAATTTTTTATATACAGGTCAGGACCTGGGTGAAACATAAATTTGACTTTGCTTATCTTGTCCTACAATAACTACTTGAAGAAAAAGAAGAAGAAAGATATATTTTTGGTCTTCCTCTTTACTTTGATGTAGTGATTTGTCTTTCTCCATGAGTAGTAATACTCAGGAAAACCAGTAGTGTATACAAACTGAAGTTCTAACAGTTCTATCTTTTTATTCAGGCATGCAAAACAAAACTCAGAATGTTGCCTGGATCGTTGTTCCACTGATCAGTAATTAGTCTTGTTTAGACTAAATAAAAGAATAAAGTAAGAAAAAATATGGACACTTAGGCTTCCTGTATAATTTCTTATTATTGCATGTAAATATACAGTTACCTCAAAATTAAAAGTCTGATTTTAAAAAGCAGAAAGCTAAAGAGATTTTGAATGACAATTCACAGAAAAGTAAATAAACACAGCAAGTAGAGTTGATAGAAAAGGTTTAATATTATTAATCACTGTAGCTAAGGAAACTGGGGATTTTTGCTTTTTGTTGTTTTGTTTGTTTGTTTGTTTGTTTAGCAAGAAGTGTCTAGCAGTTTCTCCACATAACAGAGCAAAAACTTCCATTTTAAACTTTGGTGCATGTACAGAATAACAGCTTCGTAGAGCATCTTTGTACCAGGAACTAGGGCACATAGCACGCTTTCCACAGATTAGCTCATCTCAGCCTCACCAGGATCCCGTGGAAAAGTGTTTGTCTAATCCCTCTTTACTAAATGAGAAAATTGAGGCTTAAAGAGATTAAGCAAATTATCCCAAATAACCCAGTTTTAAAATGATAAAGCCCAGATTCAAAGTCAAGGACTTAGTTCCAGAAAACACGCTCTCACCCCAATACTTTAGCAAAAGCCACCTTTTCTTAGCAGGCAGACTTCCTGGAAGGAGTGGATCCATGTGCATGTGGAGTCCAGCAGCCTGACATGAAAGTCTTCCCCTGCTGTCAGATTCTCAACTTGCACCTTGGCAACCCAGAGTTCCTGACCCTTTGTGGGTAGAGAAAAGGAGATCCTGGATCTGCGCAGCCTAAGGGGGGAGAAGGCGCTAATACCTCAGCACAGCAGGGAACCCTGAATTCTAGGGTAATAAAAAAATGCCATAAACATGCTCACGCTCTCAGCCCAGCTCTCTTGGTTCAATTGCCAGACTTGAAAAGTACACAGATCAGCAAGGGAACTGTGCAGGGCTGTCTTTCCTAGCAAACTCCAGACTAGCTCTGCAGAGAGGCTGCCCTGTTTTTCCAGGTACCTTATTCCCAATCATAGGAAATCAAGTCAGTTCTACTCTGTGGCTCTCACATGAGGAGGACATGGGCAGCTGAGGAGCCTCAAGAAGGACATACTGAACTACCTGCAAATAGTGGCTATAAAATTTAAAGTAATACTTTGGAGAAATTAGAGTGATATGATCACATTTATACTCTGTAAGTAATGCAATTCTTTGTCAAAGAATTATATATTCAAATAACACTGAGATGTCATTTCTTAAGTTTCTGTGATAGGCAAAATATGATACTTCTTGATAATAGAGGAGCTTGATAAAATGGGAATTCTGACACACTGCTAAAGGAACTTAAATGAATATGGTTTTCTTAGAAAGCAGTTTAGCAGTGTACATCTCAACCTCTGCAGGGCAGAGATGTCTGGGAAAAGGGGCTTCCTGTGAGATTATCTCAAACAGTGAAAAATTACATGCACATAAGGGAAGTTTAAATAAATTAGAAATATCCATACAATGAGATACTATGTGTCAGTAAAGTTATGAACAATATAGTTATTAGCATAATAAAATGTTTATAAGTTCAATGAAAGAAAACAAGACATAATAATACATACACAGTGGAATTCCAATATAAATATATGCATACAGATATGTGCACAGGGAAGTCACAATGAAAACACAAAACACAAACATTCATATCTCTCAGAGATAGGATTAAGCAATAATGTAATATATGGCTTATTTTCCAATTTTCTAAAATGCCAAATTTCTAAAACTGGTATACTCTTATAATGAAGAGGAACAATGAAAAGAAAAAGTGATCTTTAAGAGGTTACTGATGAAGTAGATAAACACAGAACAAGGGAATAAAAGCTGAAGCAGATAAATGAGTGAGCAGAAAGGTGATTCCATGTATTTAAGTGGACACATATGCTTTTATGGATGTTTGAAAGCTGCTGGCCAGAAGAAAATGGATAGTTTATGTTTATTATTTATCACTGTCACTGCCTGAGAAATAGCACCCAAAGGGAAAAGCCAGATGGTACCCTGTCTAGGAAGGACAGAGAAAAGAGAAGGGCCTAATGCTCTATAATCCAGAAAACACTTAGATAGGCAAAACCCACCCAGTAAATGCCGAGCAGCATTCCACGTTACTGGGCATTTGAGTTTTCACTTTTTCATTCTTCCTCTTCTCTCCTGCAAACCTTGAACAGCCTTAGAAAACAGCTGGCAGGAAAACAAAACAAAAGAAACAAATAAAAAAGCAAATAAACCAATCCTTTCCTTTAGTGACTACAGCTCCTCCCCATACAAATCGCCACCTCTGGAAATGCTCAACAGTCTCAATGTGGGTCTGAATTGCAGCCAATTCTCAAAACTGCTAACAGTGTCCTGTTCTGTAAGTAATGCCCACAGAGATAAATCTAGGATCCACATGCTCAGGAGGGAATGTTGCATTTGGGTATTTCTAGAACTTTACAGTCTTTGCACTAAGCTAGTACATACACCCAGACCCTCTGCTTGGAGCAAACCCCACTCATCCTCACAGGCAAGTGCGATTTGTAAACACATCTCTGTGTAGAAAGAGTCGTCTGTGTGGAAGATCAGTTCATGTTCAGAGCAGTGTGCCTATGCCTTTTTCAGGGAACTCAAACACAGCTCAAGCTTCACCAGTCAAGGGCAAGGAGGCTGTCAGCAGTCTTGAGCATTGGCATCCTCTGCTGGAACCAGGCAGAGCCAACAATGAAAACAGGAGGAGACAGGGGCAAATGCTGGTGACACTTGCAATGTGCCAAGCACTTTACAAACACTATTTTGGAAGGAATGATCCACTATGATTTATATCTAGATGCCACCCAAGAGCCTCAGACAACTACAAGGCAGGCTTGTGGTGACTAGATTGTGGGAGATTATAATTGACTGACTGTTAGGAGATGGGCTGTGGTCAGAACAGGAGAATCACTGAGGTTGTGGCCTCCAAGGTTTCATCTTCCTCTTGGGTGCTCCCTTTTCACTGTTTCCTATCCACCAAGCTATGAGCACCCTCCTCTGAGATGCCTCTCTGCCTCGTGTTCCTGCCTAGGGGCCAACTGAAAGTAGACTAAAACAGGAACCAAAATATACCTCTCCTTTTTTAAATTGTAGGTGCTGACTATTGTGTCCCAGTGACAAAATAAATAAATAAATAAATAAATAAATAAATAAAACATGATCCTAAGTGTTTTAAATAATTATTAACTCTTTTCTAAAGTTTAAAAAGGAATACCAAACCATTGTAGTTAGAAAACTACATGAAAGAAGAAAAATTTATCTTAGGATTGTAACATAGATCCATTTTTTATAATAACTCTATAAATTTTACATTATTTCATCATGTCCTTCTTCATGTTATCCAAGTGTCATTTCATCATTTGTAATAACCTCTGTTCTTTTTAGCATGCTGTTTGCTACCACTGCATCATTCTAAAATAATTCTGTTTATTAGTCTTGCTGTTGTTTATTTGGTATTGCATTCGTACTTCACAAATATTGTTAAGGTTAACATTCAGAGTAAATGTTGGCAGGTAATAATAGAATTATGAGGCAGAAGAAACTCAAAACTTAAGTTCAGTAACTTTCCCTCAATTGCACAGTTATCACACAGAAAGCAGAGGCAGGGACTGAGGCTGTCATCACCGAGGCCTCTGCATTTACCCTTGATCCAGCTCCACCTCCCACTCTGTTACCCTGAGAAGGAAGACACAACCAAGACTGTCTAAAGTTCCCTCGTCAACAACACTTAACCCGGTGAGATGGCCTCAGATAATAATGCTGCCAACTGACTCCGGCCATGAAAATGGCTCAGAATCTACAGTGTCCGTAATTATGGAGCTTATCACTGCTCTATTTTCTGCTCTTACCTGGAAGCGTAGATAAGGCAAAACACTTTAGAGGCAGATAAAACACAACCATTTTAAAAAGACAGGAAGTGTACTTGATAAAAACATAATTACCTGCTTCTTCATGGAACATGTTTACACAGTGAAATCTCTATGCTTTTGCTGCTTTTATTGCTTCCAACAATGAAAGGTATTTAGGAAACATATTGTTAAATTTCCTATCATGCAATTTTGCATTTCAATTAAATGCTTTTTTTTAAAAGACATCTCTGTGAGCCTGTGGCTTAGTATCTTACTCTGTGTTAATTAGAAGAAAGAGATGTTATTCCCCATTTCATATTCAGTGACATAGTTCAAGAAAAGGTGCCTCTACCACACATTTGAGGTTATGCTTTGTGTCGGGTATTTTGGTGTTAATACACTCAGTATATGGTTCTGGGATGTTTATGCAATAGTGTCTTTTCAAGAAGGAATGTAGAAAAAAAACTTTGCTCTTTCAAGCCTGCTTTCAAAACATCTTCTTTATAAAGTATTTTCTTAAGTTTTCTATTTTTCTTGTCACTCTTGGCACTTACAAAAAAGCCCTCTACTCTCAGATTCAACATTGTGTTTCATAATAAAATTGTCCAGTCCAAAGCTAGCATCACAGCTCTCAATCACATTGAACAGAGAGCTCCTCTCTCATGCAGGGGAAACTCAAGGCCTCGTTCTTCAGGAGCCATCCTACTGCCTCTGCAGAACTGAGGGCAAGAAAGAGTGTTCTCAGCAGCAGTGGACTCTTAAGGCCCACACTGTCTCTCAGGAGCCCTTTCCTCACAGGCATTTTCCACACCTCCTGCGGGCCACCTTTGATCCCTCTTTAGCCTCAGCCCTCTGCACTCTGCCAGACACACCTGATTCTGTTGCACCCTAAAGCCCCTAAAAGTGGCTGTCTTGAGTTAGGTCCTTTCAAAAGGCCTCTTTCCCACTTGGTCTGTACTGTCTCATCTATCCTTGCTCTAAGCCAGTTCTCCAGACACCCACAGTACCACACCTTTTACCTTCTGCTCTGCACCCATGGTCCCATGGTCCCTGATGAACAGGTCAAGATTTCACATGGTCTCCTTGAATCAGACCTCTCACTGAGAGGTGGTGAAAGAGAAGCAATCATTTGCTGTTTCCTTTGAGAACAGGGGAAAGGGTATGCTCCAAACTTTTACAACTTCCTCCAAGAAATCCTTTCCTAACTTTAACTTCTCCTTTATTGAGAAGCTAATATGGAGCTTCTCCATATTAGGCTGCTATAGCAAATAAGCTCACCAAAAAATGTCAGTAGCTTAGCACATCCTAACTGTGCTTCCAAGCAAAGCCTGCTGAGAACTTGCAAGTCTCCTTAGGATTGCCATTCTATCAGATGAACTGGAGATCCCTATACCTTTAGTTCTATGGCTGAGCTACAATCTCCATGGCTAAGGAAAAGCCACAACCACCTTTTACATTATGGCCTAGAAACAACAAGAGTTCCACCCATTCATAGCCCATTGGCCAGAACTAGCCACATTGATGCTAATTTGCAAGAACAGGAAATGTAGGAAAGCATAGGATACACTGGTCCTGAGCATCTGCATCTTAGTCACAGCCCAAGCATGAATGAAGCCATTATGGATCAAAGACAGAGTTTAAAGTTCCTGGCAAGTCCTTTAACAACTAGATAATGATAAGTAGATCACTGCTGGCATCAAGTATCTTATACCTCAATGAAAATGGGACAGAAAAATAAATTCCCTAAGGACACATCCCATTAAACTTACATTAACACTTAAAAGATTACAAAATACAATGAATAAAACTGACATTTAGTAAGCACCTGGTAGGAACTGTTACCAAACCCAGGTTCAATTGGACACACATCACATGAAAAACCAATCTCTGAGAGAGCCGTGTTGTGGGGGAGTAGAGAAAAACTTTATTGAAGATGCCAGCAACCTGGAAAAGAGACAGATCAATGCCTCGAGTTCCCCCATTCAGGTATTTGGGGGAAGGAAAAGATATTTATATGAGAGGCACATTATGGGATATATGCAGAAATCAGTATTTTCTAGGATCTTAAGTGTGGCAGTCTGGTGCCATTGTGCCAACCAGAGGTGGTGAACTCCTTTTGAGGGCATCTTCTTTATCTGGAGGGCAAACATTCCAGTTTCAGGTCAGGTCTGCAATTAACAGCCAGTTCCTGGAACCAGCTCAGACAAACAAGCAAGATGACTGGAATGTAAGGTAAAGGGCATAGCCCAGCATGAACAGAAGAACACAAACAAAGCACGATGGAGCCACAGGACAGCACCCTGCTAGAGTATCAGGCATTGCTTATACACATGACCTCATTTCAATCTCTCACAAATGCTAAAACATACATGACAATGTTTCGGTGCCTCATGAGATGGAATCTGAGCCTCACATGCTAAATATTTTAGCCAAGCTCGTTAGGGAAGTCAGGTTTAGGGCAGTTTAGAACAGAGATAAGGTGTTTCATGATAGTCTTCTCTTGTGCATGGTTTACTTAGGTTTCATCTCAAAAGAAACACACCAAAATGTTCTTAAATGCATAAATTAATTCTTTGTACACTTGATGTAATTCAGAAAGCTGAAATAATGGGTCCAGGTGTTAGTGTTAGTTTACTATCTGAATTAATGATTTTTACCTGATTGTTGAAATGTAGTGATATTATGCTTAAAGTAATAGAAGATTGGACAATATTTTTTTCTATTTCTTTTAGTCTAACTGTTTTTAGTCTTTGTGATAATTAACTGATTATGAGTAAAAAAACACCCAACTAAATTGAGCCAGCATAGTTCTGGGTGTGAAAGGTCCACTTTAGGGAGGACTGTCACCAGAACGATATAAAAGAGAAATGGAGAGGGAAGGCTCACTTCTGTGTCTTTGGAGGAACTCCTTGGACATTGTCTTCACTCTTCTAGCAGAGACCCTTCTGCCTCTTGATAGTGACGTACGCAGGACACTACAGTGAACTCAAGGGCTTCAATTGGATCCTGTGGGTCTCCAGCACACAGATAACCCCTTTGCACTCTTCCACACCTGATTCTATGGGCAGCCATTGTAAGCCAGTCTTGTAAACTCTTATATAGTTGTTTATCTTGCATTAAATCTATTTTTCTAGTAAGTGCTGACTGATAAAATCTTACTGTGTGCTTATAAAACTCAAGCCTCAATGGGAAATGGGAAAATGCCTCAATTATGCATGCAACCTTCTCCATCCTTGGTAGATAAAAAAATCTACAAGGTCATTCTTAGTCACTTTCTTATCACCAGGATAAAATACCCAACACCTACAACTTAAAGAAAGAAAGATTTATTTTGACTCACAGTTTTGGAAGTTTCAGCCCATGGTTGGCACACTGAGACACAGACATGGCATTGTTCAAGGGTTTGCAGTGGAGGAAAGCTGCTCACTTCATGGTAGCCAGAAAGCAGAGAAAGAAAGGAAGAGCCAAGAATGGAGATATACCCTTTCAGGTCACACTCCCAGTAACTGCCTCCTCTAACTAGGACTTACTTCCCAACAGTACACTCAGCTGTGGAATTCACCAGTGGATAAATCCACCAATGAGTATAGCACCTCCATGACCTAATGACCCTCCAAAACTCCCACTTCTGAGCACATGAAGGATTTAGAGAACAGTCCAGATCCAAAGCACAGCATGTAAAATAATAATAGTAGGGGCTGATGAAACAGTGTGCTGATTCACATTTAATCCATGCCCACTTGCTTCCTTTCCTCATGTCTTGAACACTGTAAGTTCTATTCATTAAATTCGTACTTCTTGTACACATATAATAAAGTACATCTCAAGTGACTGTGTACATAAACACTACTAGTTCCTACAAGTCAACTAAATGCAACATACCATAATTCCAGCCTTCTTCATTCTCAGAATAATTTTCATGGATTACTTAAATATGTAACTTGTGTAGATATGTAAGATGGAAGAAATCTAATGAACTCAACTAACAATATAATATGTGCTTTTTAACTGTAGGAGAAAGGTTGTATTCAGTAACAGGTGGAAATTGAGTTAGTGAAGGAACAGGACCAAGGAGAGTATCAGTCTCGACTACTTGTAGCCTATAAAGAAAAAAAAAAGACTTTTAAAGGATTCCCTAATTGAGGCAAGAAATATTTCTATGACCCTAGGGATGTTGGCGTGCTTAAGATATTAGCAGTTCAGAGGATATGGAAGATTAAACAAAACAAAAAGAAGATTCGCATTGTATGAATGGCCTTTCAAGCAATGATAAATGACTTCCTCAAAGCTGGTTGAAGAATTCCCAGGAAGATGCCACCAGCAAGCCTGGGTCACCTCAGACTGCCTCTGTGGGCCCACTCCTCTGCCAGGAACACCTGGGACAATCCAGGTACAACTGAGCCACCTCGGACTGATGCTGCTGGGCCCACCACTCAGGTTGGAAACCTGGGGCGCCCCCAGCAGACCTGGGTCACCTCGGACTGCCACTGCAGGCCTGCCCCTTGGGAAACCCAACCGCCTCTTGGACCTAGTACTGCAGTTGATCTTTGGATCCAACCACTTCTCCCAGAACCTTGGACTACAGTGGATTATCATGCTGGCTGGATGGGAGACTCAGGAAACCCTCACCCAAGCAGTAGACCTCAGAAGGCTCCAGTCAGTGTGGCGAGTTTGCCCCTAAAATAGAGGTCTGCAGGGGGTAAATAGGAGTGGAAGTAAAACTCCCTCCAACTGTTAGCCTTGGTGAACCTGGCAAGAGAGTGGGTAACACCCTCCCCCAAACAGAGAACATCAGACAGGTTGAGAAGTGTGCCAATAAGGCCTCCCTCAACTTGGAGAACATTAAAAGAGCTTATGAGACCCCCAGTGACATAGTAGGGCCTCAGCTGACACAAACACTAGAGACAAGGAGATCCAGTGACCTGCAACAACCTGAAGACACAGCAACAGCAGGAACTAAGAGTTGACCTACATCAATATTTACAAGCTTCTTGGCCCAGAAAGAATATAGGACTCACCCAACAGGCACGGTAGGAGGAATTCAGGTGATGGGCTCTCCTCTTCTTTATAGTACCCAGCAATTGGAAAAACATCAACCACACAGTAAAACCCTGAAATTCACACTATGGACAGTGGAGACTGTTGGGATTGAAAGAACAAATATTTATCCAAAAGGTGAAAATGATAAAACGAAGAGGCAAATTGCAATCTCAAACATCTATTCCATCAGGAACAAGTACAGGCAACATTGAAAGAGAGCATTTTAAAAGTCATACACCAGAAATCTCTGAAAAGATAGCAAATGAAGTAAAAAAAAAAAAAATCCATGAGGCTATAGAGGAAATCAAAATAGAAATAATGTTTTACATAAAGACAGAAATAACAACCTTGTGCTCGCTTCGGCAGCACATATACTAAAATTGGAATGATACAGAGAAGATTAGCATGGCCCCTGCGCAAGGATGACACGCAAATTTGTGAAGTGTTCCATATTTTTCGAAAGTCTCAGACCCGTAGAGTGGCCTGGGCTGTTTGGATCGAAAGTCTGCCTAGACCTGCATCTCGGCGCAGCTGTTTGGGACTGGTAGGCCCGCCCTTCATCTGCAATGAACTGCCTGGAGATCGGCATCTGGGCCAGGTCTGTTTGGGCCCATAGCCCCGCCCTTCACCCCCAGGAAGTCTCCCAGAAAGCAGCATCTCGGGCTGTCTCTTTGGGACCCGAAACTCTCGGATCAGTAGAGTGGCCTGGACTGCTTGGATTGAAAGTCTGCGCAGACCTGCATCTCAATGCGACTCTTTGGGACTGGAAATCTCCCAGAAAGCAGCATCTCGGCCTGTCTCTTTGGGACCCTAAAGTCTCGGATGCATAGTGTGG
>PVJX010015810.1:0-41717 GCA_004027295.1 Dolichotis patagonum | reverse complement strand
AGCACCATTTGTTAAAGAGACTGTCATTCTTCCAGCGAGCATGTTTGGCCCCTTTATCAAAGATGAGGTGGTTCAGTGAGTTTGCAGTTGTGGTTGTATCTTCCAATCTATTCCACTGATCCTCGGGTCTGTTTCTATTCCAGTACCATACTGACTTTATCACTGTAGCTTTGTGGTATAATTTTAAGTCGGGGGTTGTAATGCCTCTTGCCTTGCCTTTGTTGCTTAGAATTGCCTTTGCTATTCTAGGTCTCTTCTGGTTCCAGATGAATTTTAGGAGTGATTTCTCTAGATCTATGAGGAAGGTTAGTGGTATTTTGATTGGGATGGCATTGAATCTGTATAGTAATTTTGGGAGAAAGGCCATTTTTGCAATGTTTGTTTTTCCTATCCATGAACAGGGTATGTCTTTCCATTTTCTGAGGTCCTCTTCAATTTCTTTTTTCAGGGTATTATAATTTTCCCTGTATAGCTCTTTTACTTCTTCTGTGAGATTAATTCCTAAGTATTTCATTTTTTTGGATGCTAGTGTAAAGGGTGTAGTTTCTCTTAATGCTCTCTCAGTACTTTTGTTGTTAGTGTACAGAAATGCTATTGATTTTTGTGTATTGACTTTGTATCTGGCTACCTTGCTGAATTTGTTAATTATATCTAGGAATCTTTCAGTAGAGTTTTGGGGGTCTTCTATGTAAAGTATCATGTCATCTGCAAATAATGATAATTTAACTTCTGCTTTTCCTATCTTTACTCCTTTTATTTCTCTTTCCTGTCTTATTGCTATGGCTAGTATTTCCAGTACTATGTTGAATAGCAGTGGTGATAATGGACATCCTTGTCTTGTGCCTGATTTTAATGTAAAGGCTTTCAGTTTTTGACCATTCAATATGATGCTGGCTGTTGGTTTGTCATAGATGGCCTTTACCATATTGAAATAAAACAGAAATTCTTAGATAATGGAAGAAGACAGAAGTCTACCATTAAGATGTAAGAAAAACTTCAGTCATTTGAAAGCTTTAAGGCAAAACCCTTTCTTTGCCTCTTCTATGTCCTGTTAAGTGCAAACGTACTTTGGGACTTCAAGGCTCCAATCTCTACTTCAGTCCTCTCCTGACCTTTTGCCTGGAGGGACTTGTGGTCTCAACCCTCTCACTTTTCCTTATAGGAACACAAGTCACTGGGGTTAGGATCCACTCTATATATGGGATGATTTCACATTTGAGATTTGTAATTTTACCATATTTGTTAAGAACTTGTTTGACAGGGCTGGGGATTTAGCTCAGTGGCTTAAGCGCCTGCCTGGCAAGCACAAGGTCATGAGTTTGATCCCCGGTACCCCCCCCCAAAAAAAGAACTTGTTTGACAATAATTTAACACTCAGTTATTCTAGAAATCAGGACTTGGAGATGTTTTGGGAGAGCCCAGTATTGCATCCACTGCATGAATGTCTTTGCAGTGGCTTAACATTTACTATTCCTTCTCTGTTCCTAGTCCCAGTTTACATTCTGCATGGCCACTTCTCTCACCTCCTTTAAGAATATGCTCAAATCTTACTCACTGAATAAGACATTTTTCTGGTTGTCCAATTCAAAACTGAAACTTCCACCTTATGTTTACTCCCTACAAGTTTCTCTTAACCACTTTATCTAAAACCACAATGATCAATTGGTTTCAATCATATTTTACATTTTATCTTCATATCAGCAATTACTGTTTGAAGCTGTAGCACATTCATTATTTATTAAGTACTTTATTATTAATTGTCAACATGAAAATTCTTTGAGAAAAGAAATGTTTCTTTGCAAATTACTATGAACTGTGTTCTACCACAGTGGATGGTACATACTAAAATATAAAAATTCATTGATTTAATGAATAAATTAAGGAATAGATTAATTTAAATGAAGCATATATTATTTAATTAACATAATGTGCATATAAACATAAATAGTATTTCTGTATGATAGAAAGCTGAGTAACCAAATAAGAGAGCAAAATGTCCAAATGCATGGATCAGGAAATAAAGCTGAAGCTTAATTTCAGAGGAAGATTTGGAAAAGAAGCGATAGCATGGAACCCAAGAGATTTTTATATAATGATTGCCACTTTAGTCAGTGTTCAGCAGTGCAAGAGGAATGCATTTGTACATAGAAAGAGTCTTATTACAGGGAATTCCTACACATGACTGTGGAAGCTGATGAATTACAGGATCCGAAGCTTGCAGCAGAGCCTTCCAGTAGTTCCAGTCTGAAACTGGGCAGTCTCCAGACTTCTCTCTCACTAGGAATTCACCTGTTAGTTTAATTCAAACATACACAAACAGGCACCCCAAGTAGCATTTTGCCAGCTATCTGGGCACCTCAGAGTGCAGGAAAGTTGACATGTGCTACTGAGCATCAAAGGAGCAGTGAAAATTAAGGATAACTGGGAATCATGGTAATGGAAGAGCAATAAGACAAAGACACGGAGTCAGGACTTTCCTGAAGGGATTCACGTGATTTTCTGATTATAAAACAAAGACTGCCAGACTGATTGCTCCTACTTGAAATAAAATATTAGAAAAATATGAATAGGTAGAAGGATGATCATGGATTTTTTTAACATATGAAAATCTTCTAAATGGTTTCAGATATAAAATTATAGTAGTTTCAAAAAGGAACTAAATCAAAGCATCTTCAAAGAATGTTGCTAATGATAGGAATAAACACATAGTAA
The DNA here is from genome assembly GCA_004027295.1 of Dolichotis patagonum. Classification (NCBI taxonomy): domain Eukaryota; kingdom Metazoa; phylum Chordata; class Mammalia; order Rodentia; family Caviidae; genus Dolichotis; species Dolichotis patagonum. Next base: position 39,005 of record PVJX010015810.1, on the reverse strand, counting down.
TTGAAAGCAGAGTCAAGAAAGCGAATCTGACTAAAAATTTAGTATTAAATTGAAAATAAAAAAATAAAAGTGTGTCCATAGACATTGAGTGATGACGTGTGTTCCCTGAGTAAGCAATTTTAGGTAATTGCAAAAGCTGCTGTGAAATTGGATTATTTGCATATAAATCTTACAAAAACTTCTCCTTTATTCATTATTAATCATTGCATCTAATAAATTAACCATAGAAAAATTAAAAATAAATACATTACTATGAGTCATAAACTATTGTAAATATCTACGGGGTGCTTTTCTTTAGAAATAACAAATGTTCTCTTTCTTGAATCTCTACTCATCAACACAAGAGAAACATATTGAATGCACTGATTGCAATTCATTCTATACCACATTCATTTTTCCTTGTTTGATTTGAAAACTTACTCAGAGATTGGTCTAATAAAAATGTCACCAGGTGCTCCTAGTTTTCGTATTAAAGCAAAATTAAAGGGACATATAGATCTTTATATCTCTAAAGATATCATGGAATTTAGAAAATCAAAATTAATGGAACTTTTGAATAGTTGAATGCTTGCTCTGTGTCTCTGTCTCTGATAGAAGCATTGTGTAGCTACTTGTAGAAAAATGAAAACACTATGAATAGCATCAACTGTATTCCAGATGTTACTGACACAAATGCTGCTGAAAACCTTTGAACTGAAGCTACATTCTTTCCTCAAAGAGCGCAGATAAAACAATCTGTTCTCCATGTTAATCTAATATTTATAAATAGTAGATGGCACCAACATAAATATCTAAAATAGTTAATATTTTTAATATTGCTAACTTCATTTGTCTATGCGTAAGGAACACCTCGCTCTTTCTTAAACCCACGAGGGTATGGTTTGCAAAGATATGGAGACACATTGGTGGACTGTACACAGTGTAGGTATAAAAACCAGATGAGATTTTTCTGTTTTCCATTCTGGGGCTGGAAATAAATGTGTTCTACTATTCAGCTATACTTCTAGCCCCTAAAATTGATATTAATATGCAAGTAGTAAAGGGTAAGATTAGTTGTTATTGATATTCAAATTATTGCAGATATTTTAACTTTTCATTGAATTCATCAGTCAGAAACATGTTACCAAAATGTTAAAAACTTACTGATTTAATGTAAACTAAAATGCACTGTTTTCCAGATACATAGGTACATATATGTTTCCGATACATTATATGTGTTTTTTTGTATATTTTACAATCATAACTACAATTTAGATTCTTATATATTTATATAAATATGTGAAAATATTGTGTTATTTTATTTTATGGGTTTATTTATTTACAGTGTTGGACATTTAACTTAGAGACTCGGATATGCTCGGTAGACAAGTCTCTATCCCCAGTCTAACAGAGCCTCTAGCAGTAGAATTAGCCCCAGGCATATTGCAGCTCCAACTTTACGTCCTCTTAAACCTAACTCCAAATTCAGGTAATCATTCCAAGAGGATAAAAATACCTCTTTACAAACACATCCTTGCAATTGTGACTGAAGTTTTCTCTTTCACTCCAGAGAGTAGACATTTTATTGAATTGCTGGCCTTTGGCAAAAATGTTTTTGAACTTCAAGAAAGGAAGGGACCTGCTGCTCATTTTGTTCATTCCTGTGTGTGATACTGATGACATGTAGAGATACAGCAGATTATTTGTCTTGCTTATGAAGGTGAGTCAATCACCACATTCTCATAGTACATTAAATTTTGTGCCATTATATTTTTATGCCACTTTTTGGATTTTAGTTCAGCTTCAGTTTGAAAAAAACTAAAACTTGTTTATAAACTTGGATGAAAAATACACCTCATTAAAGTATAAAAATAGTTATACAAGTGACAGATTAACTTAAATATGTGTACAGGTTTGTTCTTCACTGATGTTTTGTCTGGTCTCTGAGAACTCAGATTGCAATATTCATAAAATATTGCAATATTCATGAAATATTGCAACATCACAATATTCATGAAAATGAATATATTGTGAGATATGTTTGATAGAGGAAATGGCTTTCTGAAGGACTTAAAAATGATGATTCATATGATGTAGTTTCATTTTAAAATCAGTGCTTTTATATTTTACCATGTCTCTTTATTGAAGCCAAAGAAAACATTAATACCCATATCTTGCTACCGTTTTAACTACTCTAATGTACCAAAGACAAAAGTATGCCCATTCTGTCTTGTAGTATACATGTATGTATGCATGAGCATTTGTACAAGTTTACCCTTCTTAAGGAAAAAAAAAAAACCATGAAGGATAAGTCTATGAAGCTCTATGTTTAGATCCCAGATTGCCTCACAGCTTTTATGTCAGAGATATCCTTAATAGTACTAAAATTGCTTTTGAATAGAACACTGCTTTCAGGCTTTCAAATATTACTAAACATTATGGCTTGTGTCTGGATGCCCATTTAAAGCCTCATTAGGTCATATGTAGGGCTTTTTCAGAGGTAACTTGACCTCAAGTGTGTGATGCTGGAATTGATTCATGGGATGATGCTAAGTTCAAGGGCACCAGAGTGAGGGCGTGAGAGTTACCTGCCCTAAGCAGCCTGGATAAAATATAAGGGATGGGAAGAGCTGCAGTTGTCCCTTTTTGCTTTTACTGTTTCCTGACTGTCATGAACTTTTTCTGCTCCATGGTACCTGTCTGCTCTGCTCCCCTGCCTTGCAGTCTGCCAATTTTGACCTGAAACTTCCACAAAAATGTGAGTTAAATAAACCTTTCTTCCCTTAACATGTAGGTGTTAGGGTTTTTCTGTTTTGTTTTTGTTTTTGATTTTGTTTTGGTCTCATCAGTGAGAAAAATAAGACACTAAATATTCTGTTAAATTTTATTTTTCTTGACCAAAGTTGAACTTCACCATATACTTTATAAAGTTAAACAATTGAAAGTCAATGGACCAAAGCCAATCAATTATATATTATGTGAAAGAAACATGATTCCTGTTTAAATGAGACTTTAAGTTTTCATTCCCATGTGTTAGGTCTATGCTAATGAAATTTTAACATAGTGATAAGATCTAAAATTTTCTTCAAAGATTTGACTTGTATAATAAATATTCCTTGCAACTGATTGTCACCTTCTTTTTTAACAGCTTTGTCAAAATGTATCCTGCATTGTGACTATATTGTATTAATATAAAAATTACAAATCATCACACATTTATTCTGGATTATTGATAGCCATTTTTAAGCAATGTGATATCTAAATTGGAGATTTAGAAATCTCCTTTAGTCTCTGCTTTCTAAAGCAAAATCTAAAACTGTCCTAAACCATAAAACCGTATATATAACAAAAGAAAAACCTTAGTTGGCTTTCAAATTTGTGAAGACTAGAGGGATATTTTTGCTAGAGATAGAATAGTTATTGCTAATTCATGTAAAAAATTGCAAATCAAAACACTTCCGTCACCCCAAATTAGAGATTAAAGAAGAGACAATAAATGGAAATACTGCAAATAGAACCTTGTAATTGAGAAGGAGAGAAGGGTTGAAGGGAAAGGGCATAAAAAGAGTTAAGACATTACTTACACATGCAAATTTCCTATGATGAATGCAGTCATTATGTATGGCAAATATGTACTAGTTAAAAATTTCATGATATAACAATAAATAAATAAAGTAAAACAGGGCTGGTCAATTCACTATACAGCCATCACCATGTCCCACATCAGAGAAATAAAATTTTACAAAGTGTGTGACTCTAGCAAATATCAGTAACACAGTTTTTACTAGATTAGAGTATTTCATCAATATTAAATTGTTGGAAAATGTGTTTTCCCACATTGCTGAAAAACAATACCTGGCATCCAAATTTAAGGAAGGAGAAATTTATTTAGCTCACAGTTTGTGGAGGTTTCATCCCATAATCAGCTGGCTCCAAAGCACGGTGGCATGGCTCAGGGGCAACACACCAAGATTGCAGAAGACAGCAGAAGCAATAAGAGCAAAAGACAGGGAGAGCAAGCTTCTTTTCTCATAGTATAGTATAAGTGGCTACAAATGCCACAGGGTGGGTGTAGCACTCAGACCATCTACTTGCTCTTCTCTTGCACAGGATGAGAATGTTTACAAAGTGAGGACCCTGGTCCCCTGCTGAGTAGCTTCATTATGCTTTCATTAGGCTTCTAAACTTCTCAAATTGCAAACTATGTATCAGCCATTACAGAAGGGGATCATTGAAATCTAATTACATAAGACAAGGTCCTTGTTAAAAAATTATACGTCAAATATTTAGTAATAGATATGGTATTTAAAATGCATTGCAGATGATTCAGAAAAAATAATATGGATATATATGTGCTCAAATCTATATCATTGTTTCTCTAAAATGACCATTAATAATATCTGTAGTAATATGTCCATAGGCACCACATGCATAACTTTATAGTTTCCTTTATGTATAGCTGTATTATATTGGAAAAGATACACAAGATTTCAACAAGTGAGCCAATGAAAAATCAGAGAGAAGAGTACTTGGGTGATTTTTATACTTGTAATTTTTCTGCAAGTTAAATTATTTGGAGATAAATAACACAAGCAAAGTCTGTGTGTGGTTACAGCAGTAATTCACACAGATCCAGGTACATGTGTTTTATTACATTTCTCATCTTTCAGGATAGATTTAAATACTTTGTAAAATTGTGTCAAATATGTACAAAGACAAATCTTCAAAGCACATTTATTCAAAGAAGTCTAGCTTCTCTCCCAGGCCCTTCAGTACTGTTCTTTTAATTTCACTTTGAAATATTTTTAATATTTTAATTGTATTGTAAATATTATATATATATATATATTTGCTTTGTATGTAGTTTGGCTTTACCTACATAAAAGTATACACACAATATCTTTCTTCTTTTAGCATTTGAGAGTATACACTGAGATTATGCCACCTTCAATGAAATCTTCATACCCTTTCATAGCAACAAAATTATTACAAAAATTTGTGAACTTATAAACTGGTAGCCTACTAATATATATTTAAATTATTTCCACACTTTTGTATATGCTTATTTAACTTATTATTATTAATTATTAATGTAAAATTTTAGATATTAGCATTGCAGTAGTGAATACTGTTCTGCTTATCTGGTGGTTGGTTACACCTTAGGTCAGTGGTGGGATCCACTTAGCTAAAACACTGGTCTGGATAGTACTAAAAGTCATGTTTAGATAGTAATATTTAAATCACTGCTTTTTCAATAAAACAAAATTACCATCTATGATGTGAATGGACCCTATCTAATCTGTTGAAAGTTTTCAAAGAAAAGACAGAGTTCCCCAAAGAAGAAAAAGATTTGTGATAATACTGTCTTTAGACTCAAGGCTACAATTCTAGCTTCTCACCAAACTTTGAGCCTCATGGTCTATTGTGCAGATTTTAGAATTGCTAACCCTCACATCTATACAAGCCAATTTATTTTCTTTTCTTATTATAATTGTTAGTGTATTTTAAACATGAAAACTAAAATGTTTCATTGTGACATTTTTGTGTATGCATGTAATGTTCTTTGATCATGTGTATCAATACACTGTTCAAATATGTATTTGTACAAATACATATTTGAATACACATTCAAATATGTATTTGTACATATTTACACATAAACATATATATGGTATATATATAAATATATTTTGAGAACCCTGGTCAATATGCATATATGTTATGTATTTTACCATGGATTCTTGTAGAATGATTCACAGAAATGATCTTAAAAGCATATATTTGGATGCATTTTTATATAAAATACATATGTAGGGGAACATTTTTAATTTGAAGAGAAAAAATAAAAATAACAAAACAGTTTCAAAATGGATTAGTACTACAGTTACAATTATTGATACATTGTGTATTGTTGTATTCATAGTAGTTATTCAGAGTACAAGATATAGGCATGCTATCTTGTTTAAACAGTATCAACATAAATCTTTCTTTTCAATAAACTAAGACAAACTGGATCTATAACAATTTTAACTATCCAAGTATAAATATTTTTTTATTTTTCTCTTTTTCATTTCTGAAGGGGCATATTGAACTCTCAAAAATTTTTATAAGAGCATTAATCTTCCTATAACTGCCATCAACAGCTTATGTTATCAAATTTCTGAATTTTGGCCTGTTTGATAAGTAATTTTTTTATGAATATTTAACTTGATTTTGTTATGTCACAGTTTGATTAATTTTTCAAATGATCATTCATTATTATCATTTTTCCTTTGTATCATAGTTTATTTTTATTTTTTTCATGTCTATTTCACAAGCTCTTCTAATGACGATATTTGCTTTTTCTTTTCTGATGTGTGTAGGTGTGCAAATTTCCAATTCGTCATTAAAAAATATGCTATATATTTTTCAGAAATATCTTAACTTAGGGGAAGAAAAAATACTGTATGCTTATATAATGTAAAAAGTGAGTTTTTCTTAAAAAAGTTTCCCCTTATATTTAAATCTCTTAATCACACCAAATCTCATTGGTGTGAAAAACTGCCCACATTAACTGCTTCCATTCCCTTACTATTGATTGCAGACAGTGGGATATGTACAGCTCTGTAGGACTATATAATCCTTTCCAGTGATTTGTCAAGCTTTGATACACAAATATCACATAATTTAGGAGTTTAATATGTCTATTGGTTCCATTCCCTCTACCATTTCTCTTTTCAATGATTTCCAAACTATTGTTATTTGCTTGTTTTTCCATTCTCCAATTTTTTTCTTTAATCCATTCCAAATAATATTTCATCTTTAACTACTCTATTGAAGCAATCCCCTTGACAGTGTGACTGATGATATCTTCATGGTGTTAATTCTAGTGCTTAGTTATCATATTCTTATCTTACTCACACATTTGGAGTTGTATACAGAGTTGGCGATATTGTTTGTAAAGCATTTTATTTGTTTGCCAAGTCCCATTATTCTTCCCAGGTTACTGCACAATCCCTCTCATTCTTTCTCTTTCACTGACTGTATTTCCAGATCAGTGTCTAACTGGTATAACTGCAGAAATATAAAAGAAGTTGTCTCTCTGAAATCATCTATTTTTGATTCATTTCTGTGTAGTTTTGTGCAGCTGCATGATCTTAAAATCATGTTTATGCCAAAGTATATATTTGCATCTGCTCCTGATTGCTAGGTTCATGTGTGCAACAAACTGTACTTCCAGTTGAATGAATAATAACTTGGATACCAACAAGTCAAAAAATTAAAATATTCGGTTCATCCTAAAACTTCCTTCGCTACAGTCAGCACTACTTCTGGAAACATATATCTCCTTTAATTATTTGTAAAACTTCATTGACTTTATTCTTACATGTGTTCTTCCATACATCACATTTGATCAATTGTCAAACCCAGTTGGCTCTAAGTTCAAAATATGTTCCAAATTTATCTTCTCAAAAAAACTGTCATCTTTTCTTTACTTCTATCATAACCATACTTAATGAAATTGTTATCAGTTGTTATCTATTTTGTAAATGTTTTAAAAGTTACTCTGCTTCTTTCCTGAGATCTCTCAATTCTATCCCAAAAATTAAACAGAAGATAAGTGCATTAGCTTGTAAGTCAATACTCCAAATCTACAGTAATTAATAAATAGATTATGATATTGATATGAGAGAGATATGAATAAATGGAATAAAAGCAAGACTGTGTGAATAAGCACAGGCATAGTCAATTCATTTTTCTGAAGGCTACCTGGACAATTAAATCAAAGAATGATAACTTAAAAAATGGTGTTGGCACAACTAGATTTACACATAAAAAGAAGTCATAATTTTATTTCTACTATACAAAAATAACTCCAAATACAATCAATGTATGTAAACATAAAATACAAAAATATAAAACTTGTGACTTGATCATTTTTCTTTGTTATTATATTCAAAATACAGTCTAAAACAGAAAAATTAGATTACCTAGAACTTATCAAAATGAAAAAACTTATTCAAAGAATAGCATGAAGAAAGTGAAAAAACACACCACATACTAGAACATATTTGCAAATAATATATCCAATAAGAAAATTATATCCATGATGCAAATAACATTTAGAATGAAAAAACTGACAAACAAAACAAAAAGATAACAATACATGTTGGGGAGAAAGAAGAGAACAAACGAAATCTCATACATTGCTGGCAGTACACTAAAATGTTGCAGTTTCTATGAAAAATGGCTGTTTTGCAATACAATATTATGATTCAATAATTGTACATCTATGTATGTACCAAAGAGAAGGGAAAACATAAGTTTATACAAATACTTGTAGCTACATATTCCATAAAAGTATAACACTATAATTAATAGTCAAAAGTGGGAAATAACAGAAATGGCCAACAACTCATGAGTGGATAAAACACATGATACTGAAACACTACAATAAACATTCAATTCATCAGTGAGCAATAAAGAACCTTTGAATTGCTCTGAAACATGCTCAGAGAGAGGACATTTTTTTACATGATTTAATTTATATAAAATCCTTAGAGACAGAAAGTAGAGCTTTCAGGGCCTGGGGAAAGGAAGCAGAGAGAATGACTGCTAATGCTTATAGAATTTCATTTTGTGGTCATGAAAATGTTCTAAAAGTAAACAGTGGTAGTCATAAAACTCTGAAAATATATTCAAAACTTCACTGAAATACACACCTGAAAAGTCTGGATTTAGTGATATGTCAATTATATTTCAGTAAAGCTGAAATATAATTGACATTTCAGAATGTCTCTCTTTAATAGCATCACATCTTAGAGTAAAGCCAGGATAAATACTGTACTTGAATTAATTAATAAATACATGAAGCATATAAAATGGGTAATCTTATTGAGTGGGTTGAAACTTTATTAAATTAAATTATGTTTAGCTAATAGCTTATTCAGTGACACTAAATGTATAACCTAAACAGTAAGAAAAAGCCACTCAATCTCTGCCCAGGGATCTCAGGCAAATGCAAGAGTTATTTCACAGCAATACAGTAATCATGAACGATGAATTTTTAAAAAGCATTAAGGTCACAAATGCAGACAAAATATCATACCCTATAGTGAACAGTATCCAGAGATGGCTGAGTCATTCTTCTTTTAATTTTTATCTTAAACTAGAAGTTTGCAAATATAATGAGAAATCTAATTCATATCCATAACTGAGTGGGAATTCTAGTACATGAACTATCACCAACTTTGGTTTCATTCTAGTATGTAGAGCATTGTCAAACTTATAGAAAGTGGAAAAACCTTTAGATTCTGTTATTAAATATTCCCTTGAATAACACGGTGCTTGATTACACCAGTTTTTGAGCATTCACCTTTTACCATTTCACCTAAATTTGCTATTTTTAACAATGTATTATTTTAACTGATTTTATCAGAATAAGCTAGTCTACATTTAGTTTTCAGTTTTAAGGTTCAATTTCTTTTTTAGTTTTATTTACTAGTGTGTGGACTGCTTGTGAAATAAAACAAGTAATCACTTTAACTGACATTAAATCTGAAAGCAAGTGAGCCTAATTTTTCAAAGTCTTTAAAATTTTTAAAAAGTTACTTGATATTTATGATACATAATAAGTTCATCTCTACTACAATCTCTACTTTTTAAAACTTTTTAATTTTTATTTGTATTGAGAGTTTCTCTTATAAGAGAATTATGCAAGAATTAACCATCAGGACCTGACTTATTTAACTTAATATTGTCTCAAATTTCATCCATTTTTTTAAAAATATATCAAACTTCTCTTTCCTTGTGGTTGACAAATCCACCTACTGTGTAAATATACCATGACGTCTTTATCCATTTGCCTGTTGTTGGACATCTAATTTGCTTGTGGAGTTTTATGATTGTGAATTTTGTGTTACACACTTGGGTATGCATATATCTCTTAGCTATTAACATAAAAGGCAAATTGCATAATCCCAACTTACAATGGCACAAATTAAACATTCTGATCTCAAAAAGGAAGACAGAACTATAGAAAATAATAAGACCAAAGTAGACAAAAATATAGTAAGGAAAACAATAGGTCCCGAAGTTTCATATATAGCATGAGTGGGAGATGGTGGTAAAATGTGAGTTCCAAAGTGCTTAGTAAGTTCCATCTGTATGACCTTGCTACTTAAATACCACTTGGTTGCCTTCTTGGGTTGGCACCATTCATGAACTGAGGACTTTCCTGGCAGACATTTCATAGTCCTGATGTCTCTGACTGCCTAGTTTCCCACAGAGGATTTAGCTTCATCCCCATTACTTCATGCACGGTCCTCTCAGGGACAACATGCCTTGACTCAGACTTTTCTTTGATGACAACATAGATGCCTCACTTATTCCACAGTTCTGGCTTTATGTATGTCAGTAAAGCCAACATTATGTGGACCGTGCATAAGTATTCTGTCATAAGAAGCACTAGCGGGCTCCTTTGGACTCTGGTCCAAGGTTTCAGTGTCCTCTTAGTGCTGAACAAGGTAAAGCGTATTCTGATGATGCCATTTCTCAGGACGGTTTTTGTGGTTCAGGGAATCCTGGTTTTGTCTTCTGAAAAGAAAGGTTGACATCTTTGTACCCTTGAACCTGAAACAGCTGAGGTCTTCTTGATTCCAAAAATCCCATCAGTACATCTTTGTTCTGCTCCCTGTGCAAAGAACTTGATTGGTTTTTAATGACTCTAATCTGTTTTGCAGTCACACATCGGTTAGCTCCAATTTATACATTGCTCTGTCCAGGTCAAAATATACGATTCTCAAATTTTTTCCTCTGCTTTGCCCCCAATTCTCACTACAAATCTATGTAAATTCAGCCAGTAATATCCATGCCATTGAGGCTTTCTTGAAATTCCTTTGGCAAATTAATTAATCTGCTGCCCTTATTATCAATATCCCACAGTCTGAGGATATAAGTACAATTTAGACAAATTTTCTGCCACAACACAATACACAGAACCACTAGTCTAACTACCTACAATGTTCTTGTTGCTAACAGAAGCCTTCTGAGCCTAACATTTTCTGTGAGCTTTCCTACCATAAATCTGTTCTGATGAGCTTTAACTAGAATCAGACGTTAGACTCAGTACAGAATTGTAGGACATCTCAATGCCTCATCTTCAAACCTTTTAAACTCAAGCAAAACAGTTCCATAAGTTTCTTAATCATCTGTTCAGGTACAGTCAAAGAAATGACCTGATTTGGATTCCGATTTTCTTTATTAGTCTGTTTTTCCATTGCTGGACACACTACCTGTTACCTACAATTTAAAAGACGAGAGGCTTAGTATGAACAGTATCAGTCCATAATCAATTGATTCCAAGCAAGAAATCATGGCAGAATAGTCCAGAGCAAAATTTCTTGCTTTGGGGTTACTAGAATACAAAGAAGGTGAAAATTGCCAGGGCAGATAGGGTGAGGGATCAGACAGTGACTCCAATGTCATGCCCGATGATGCAGCCAGATACACCAAGAAATGTGTTCCTCTATCCTTATAGCGAATCCTAAAACAAGTAAGGTAAAAAATAAACAAACAAATAAACAAACAAACTTCCATCTTAATCACCATGTCATCATTTCTCTTTTAGCTGGGATGTTTATTTGTGAATGAGACATGTATCAGGCAGGCAACATATGGCAGAGTTTTGTTTTTAATCAAATCTGACAATCTGAGCTCTTGCTTGAGAGTTAAAATCATTTACATAGAATGTTAATAATGTAAGTTATCTATTGAATCCTTCTGCATTAATCTTGCAGTGTTGATTCCTTCATAGTTTTCATTTTGTTTGACCCTTGTCTCAGTTAAATGTTTTCTTTTGTTGGGGTTATTTGGTATTGTTGGCTTTTGCAGAGTCTCCCTAAGTTCTCTGGGCACTTTTTGCAATGCTGGTTTTGTGTTCATGGATTTCATTAGCTTCTCTGTGTCACGGAGAGATTTTGTTTACTTGTCAAGTTTGAAGAAATAATTTTGCAAGATGTAGTAATCTGGGTTGGCAACTGTTTTCTTTTAGGACTTTGAAAACTTGACTCTAAATCCCTTGGGCTTTAAAGTTTATGTTGAGGTATCTTCTGTTATTCTGTTAGTCCAGTGTTTTAGGCTATCAATGTTTTTCAGTAAGAGCTTTAGTATTTTCTTTGTGTTGCATTTCTGGGAGTTTTATTACATGTGTCTTGGAGAAGTTATTTTATGATTATGTCTATTTGGGGCTCTAATGCCTCACTTATCTGGATATTAGTTTTATTCCCTATATTTAATAAATTTTATTCTATGGTTTCACTGAATTCTTTTTATCCTTTAGTATTTTCTTCTAAACTGAACCCTATACACTTTTTTTTAATCCAGTAGCTATTACATCCAGCTTTTGTGTTTTTTTAGGGTGTTATTGCATTCATAATCTATTACATGAATGTTTCTTTCAAGTCCTGATAATCTTTCCATAAAGTGGTGATGCCTACTGCCTACAGTTTCAGTTCAAATTTTCAAATGTGTGTAGGATTTCTGTTTGATTCACTTTTGTAATTTAAAATTCTTTACTAATTTGGTCCCTCATAGCCTATACTGTCTTAAATCCATCACTTACTTATTTGTATCTTCTTTAAAACAGTGAACAATATATTAATTTAACCATTTATCTGTTTATTTACATCTCCCTTGAGCTGGTCAACTATTTTAATAGTGTCTTGCTTCTGTTTGTTGGCCCAAATTTTGATATCTTTAATATGTTGGCTATTTGTTTTCTAAATTTTCTAGAAACTCCTTCATTTCTTTGTCTGTGAGCTAATTTTGGGGAATATTGTGTTTTGCAGTCATGATGCTGCCTTCTTTTCTCGTCATTCTTTTGTTGAACTATATACATCAGCTGGGATGGAAAACTCAGTCACTATAACACAGCTGTCTTTAGTAATTGGTTTTCTTTCTGCATTATATCCTTAGCTTTGGATATGACTCAGTGTGCAGTCGCCCACTCCAGAGAACATGGTTAGATTCAAGAATTGCCTTGTTGTGAATAAACAAGTACTGATAATAACAAAATGAGAAGAACCGACCATATGTCAATATTTAATTTAAGACTCACTTAAAACTTTTAACAATTTTTTCGCAAGCTCAGAGAGGCTAACATGTAGCATTAATGGAGTGCTAGAAAATAATCTAGGAAAAATGGGAGAAAATAGAATAAAATGCAATGAACTTATATAAAATGAAAACAAAACATGAAACAGTAAATTTCAGAATATAGATTTCAAATGTTTTTCATTTTGTTTTGCTTTGGGGCATGGACCAGCAGGGAACAAAGAGAGGAGACTGGAAAGGTTTTGTAAGGTGGCAGATAAAATAAAAATAAGAATAGAATGAGGAGAAAAGAAAACCATAAGAGATGAAAATATTATTGGAAGGATTAAGAGATTTTATGGGTCTTAGAATCAGTCATATATCTCTAGCTTCAGAGATCCACCATAGAAATTTTAAAAATTGACTACACTCATACAAAGTTACATTCTCACTTACGCCCCACATCCGCCCTTTGGGAGTAGGACAGTCTGACAATGCCAATAAATTGCCAAATCTGTTTCACTGGCTGTTAGCCAGTTTCAGTGGACAATCAGTGTTCTATTCCATTACATATGAAACGTTTTCACCCTTCTAATTTCAGCATCTCTCATATCCTCAGGACTCTGTGGGAGCCATTATCTCTGCTCTCTCCAGTGAGTTACAGACTCAGGGTTTCTGTCCATATGAACTTGGGCTCCCCTGTCCTCCTCTCACTATCTGGGGAACTCTCAGGTTTCTACAACAGGTATTAATTGCTCTGGGGCTTTGAATTTTTTATTTTCCTGTTCAGCTTCACAGATACAAAGTCACTGGAGAGGCAGAAACTGTAGAGGAAGCTCTGGTAATGGAAAAAGTTAAGTGCCAAACTGTAATCACCCCTGACTTCTTCTGGTTTAGTTTTTCTAGTTTTCCTTGGAGTATCAGTGCCCTGGACCTGTGATAGGCTCCATGTTCATGGACTGGGATTCTGTTTGCTGTTGTCATGGATTCTGGGGCGTGACATGATGAGGAAACTCATGGTGCTGGCAAAAAAGGCTTCTGAGCTGCACCTACACTTTGAATTTTTCTCTTTGGCAGTTTTTTTGTGTAGCGTAAGGAGGCTAGATCTCTGGATTGGAGCTGGGAACATTACTAGTGCTTTACGAATGTTTGTGGTAGTATTATCACTAATTCTGGCCCCTGTCCCCCAGGATGCCATGTGAAAACATCACACTGTGAACCACAACTTCAGATCTAAGCTGGGTGACATCACATCTTACTGTTGGCTTCCCACTACTTCATTAGATGGTTACCCCGCTCAGGGTGCAGTCTGCAGGTTAATAATACTACAACTGTTAGCCCAGTCTTGCTTTAACTAAATTTGATATGAAGCAGGAAGCTCTCCATGAATGCTGCTTTCACTACATCTTAATGATAGAAATTCCTAAAGAACTTTTTACAAATCAATATAACTAATATAATTCTAAGAATTGTAATAAGGGTGGTCAGTTATTTTAAATAAATAAGTATACTATTATGACTTGTGTTTAGATATCCCCTTAAAGCCTTGTACAATCAAAAGGTGATGCTTTTCAAAAGTGGCTGGATCTATTGTTTGTGGTGCCAGAATTAGGGTGAGTGATTATTAAATCAGACTACTAATTGGCTTGGTAGCTGCCCTAAGCCCAGTAGCCTACATAGAATATGAAAGGGTCAGAAAGAAATAGCTAAGGTTGATGTGACTTGCTTCTTCTCTACTTTGTTTCTTTACTACCTTCTGCCAACCATGAACTACACTAAATGTCCCTCTGCTGTGGCACCCTTCTTTGAAACTAGTCAATTATGGACTGAAATCTTTGCAAATTGCAAGCTAGATAAATCTTTTATCTTTTGGTGCTGGCTATTTTTTTCTCAGCAATGAAAAAACTAATTGACCAGAATTTGGTTATCAGAGAAGTAGAGTTGTTACTGAGATCAGCTATATCATATTGCTTAGGAACGTTTGGGACTGGCTTATGAGAAGAGCTTGGAAAGGTTCAGAAATACTGGCTGAAAAAGCAGCCCTGGAACACCTGAAGATGTATTTCATGGGCTATTGTGGTCAGATCTTGCAATAGAAGAAAGCTGATACAAATGTTGCCAGTAAAGACCAGGCTGAGGAGGTTTCAATTGGGAACAAAAACTGCATTGGATGTTAGACTTCAGAACATGTCATTTTATGTCTTGGCAGAGTTTGTGTTCATTTTTCTTATGTCCAGAGAATTTACCTGAGACTGAGATTAAGGGTTGGCAGACTAATCTTGTAGATCAAACTTCAAGGCACATTAATGTTGGTGTGGTGGCATGGTTACTGTTGGGGCTGTTAGCCAGATCTGTGTGGAGAATGAAGAGCAGTGAGCTCGGCAGAATGATTTTAAGTGTTTGCAGTTTGGACAGAAAGGAAGTCCAGTAAAGTTGTAGCTTGGCAAAATAGAACAGAGGAAAAACTGGACTCTGAAAAGGCTAGCAAGAAAAGCCAAGCACTGTGGAAGAATATGACAGAAAAGATGGCCTGAGGACATGACAAGAACCAGCAGAACTCCAACCTTTGCAGCCCCAGAGTTGAAAAGGTGAAAGATTTTGTTCTAAGAACAGAGGTCCGGAGCACCATGTTTCCAGAATTGTGGTTCCCTACAGAATTTGTTCCTCAGGATTGAGTTTAAAGTGCTCAGAAATCCAGGCTCTCAGCTCCTACAGACAAGAGAGAAAGAAGCCTGACTAGTGCTCCAGGAGGCAGCATACCCTTGTCATCCACATGATGCAGGTTTTTAAATTTGTTTTTTTGTTTGTTTGTTTGTTTGACTGTTTGGTACTGGAGATTGAACTCATGACCTCATGCTTTCCAGGCTGCCGTTTGTGCTACTGAACTATATCCCTGGGCCCATGGTGCTGGTTGTTGATGAATGCAGTATGCAAGAGCTGTGGTGTCAGGAAGCCTTCCATCCACATTTTAGAAGAAACCCTTGGAGGTCAGGCAGTGTGCTCCTGAGAGAGCAATGTATGAAACTGTGACTATGAACCTAAAGGTGCAGTAGAGACCCCAGAAATGTGTAGAAGCCAGGAACATGGATCAACTGAAGAAAACTGAAAATAAAGAGCAAAGTCAGCCCAAGAGTGATGTGAAAACTGGCAGTGCTATAATAGAGGAGCCATATAAACCTTTTAGTGTCCACTTCTTGCCTCAGATTTTGAGGGACTCTGGAAGTGAAACTATGGGACTGAATTTTTTCTCTGTTGAATTTTGAATCTGCTTTGATCTCATTCTTTTTTTTTTTTTTTTTTGGTACCAGGGATTGAACTCATGACCTCGTGCTTGCCAGGCAGGCGCTTAAGCCACTGAGCTAAATCCCTGGCCCTTGATCTCATTCTTTTCCATTCTGTTGTTTGTATCTTTTGGAATTGAAATGACTATCATATGCCATTTGAATATGAATGTTGGAAGTTTTTAATTTGCTTTTCATTTGAACAGGGGCTTCAGCTAAGAGTTTGCTTTTAATGTCAGAGGAAACTTTGAACTTTGACTTCTCAGCAATACTGTAACCACTAGCACTTTGATAAGTTAGAGATGAACTAAATGCCTTTGGCATAAAGGGGTGTGCATGAGTCTTTATGGGGTTGGGACAGAATGTTATGGTTTGTATCCAGATGTCTCTCCAAAGTTTCCTGCAGTCATAGGCTGAGATTTGCAAAATGGCTGGGTCTAGAGTGTGTGGTACTGAGATCAAGGATGTGTTAAATCAACTCACTGTTTGGCTTGGCACATACCCTATGTCTAGATAGATAGAATATTAAGGAGCAAAAGGAGCTTCTAAGGTGCTTAGTCTTGCATCCTAACTACTTTGTTGCTTTACTAACCTCTGCCTATCTGAACTGTTTCTCCTCTGTGGTGCCTGTCTGCTATACCACCCTGCCAGTGAGCTAGCTGATTATGGACTGAAACTTTTACAAGCTGTGTCTAAATAACCATTTCCTCCTTTACCTTAGGTTGTTGGGTATTTTGTATTAGTAAGGAGAACAGTAACCTATGTACATAGATCTATGTACATAGATCTTTTTGGACAGAATTTTACCATGGCCATCACTTACAAAGAAAGCTGATTAAGCCATTATTGTATGAAGTGCATTAAACAGAAGTTGACAACACCAATAAAAGATCTAGAAAATTAGAACATGCATAACTAAAATATAGTAGATGCAGACCTATATTTTTCAAAAAAGTCATTAGGTTTCACATTATCTTCATTATGCCGTCTGTGTAAATTAAATAATTTCAATTCTTGTTTATTTGACCTTAAAAATGTACTTTTAAAATCCTTTAAACTATGTATCTTATACTTCCTTTACAGAGAATCTGCTGCAAGGACCAAGCCACATCTACCAATTACCCAGGGTATCTCTGGGATCTTCTTCAGCATACAAGTTGCATAGAAGTTGAGGATGTCTTTTCCACAGGCAACATAAGCAAAAGATTGCTCTGTAAGGGCATGTGCAGGATATCTGACCTCTGGATTATCACTCTATGAATAGTCTTTGCTGTGGGTTATTTTATTCAACCAGTTAAGACTCTTCCACAGCATTGCTGCTGACTGAGTCTCTTTTACTCAGTTTACTTTCTTTTCTGTTTCTGTTGTGACAGACATATTTCATTAGTTAGATGATGTTATTTAGGTAATTTCTGAATGAATGTGTCCTCATGTCCATTTGTAGCAGTGGTGAAGGGTATTGCTCCAAGATATATTTCACTTTCTTGGTCGTCAGAAACAGAAATTTCTCTAGCTGTGCTTCTATAAACCACTCTTTAGAATCACAGGTTTATAACAGTGTTGGAAATGATGGAATTGTAAAAATCAGAGAGAGATGTTAATAACTCTTATTTTTTCATTATCTTAGACCACAAATAAAATTTACCAGCTTTGACCTCTATGTCCCAACCAGCTAATGCTACAAAAAAGGGAAATGAAAATTCATGGAAGTACTACACAAATTCTGTAAGAATAAAATTGTTACTTAAACCACTATTTTGATTCATTTAGTTAAGGAAATAAATCAAAGTATTTCAAAATGTGAAATGTTATATTTCATAAATGTTCATAGTTTTCAAAATTAGTGAGAAAAAAATTTAAGTATAATGTTTGGGTGTATATTATATACTAGCATCCAAAAAAGAAAGTCACTGAAAAAATTTATAGCTTCTATTTTATAAGTAACTCTGTTATACTTTAGTTCTGATTGATAGATTCCTAGACAATGGAATATTGATCAGATTGTCATAGTTATTTGAAAATAAAACATCTGTATAAACATTAAAATATTTAAAATAAGATGAATAAATTTTAGAATGTGGTAAATTTCAATGTGTTGTATTATTTTCTATAATCATTGCAGCTACAAAATTGAGGTTATAATTTTGCTTTCACCATTTTAGTCAGTGATATTGGTCTGTATTATTAAATGTCTCTGATTCATTTTAATATAATGAAATTTTGAACTTGAGGACTTTTACCCTGAGGAAAAATTTCCTGAGTCTGCTAGTCTTCATAGGTTAAAGAATTTTTATTAATTTTATCTTTTGTTTCACAAATTACTCACTGCAGAAAGGCCAGCTTTTGTACAATGGTGACTGCCACCCTCTTATTTTCTAGTTAGTCTTTTCTATCTGGACTTACTGCCCATCCTTTTCCTTTAATGGACCAAGTGGCTTCCAGTATTTCCTATCATCAGTATTTCACCCGGTACCTCTGACCATTCTGCTTTCCTTCTATCTCTCATTTAATATCTAACATTTTGCACTACCTGCTTTCATTGTTCTACTCCAGAAACACACCTTCCTGCTCTGTTCTGTCTCCATGGGAGACTGACACACATGGGCCACATCAGAGTTCCGGTGATCTTGGACTCTTTTGCGTTTCACTAGTGGGGAACCCTGAAAAGGAATCTGACAGGACAAAAAAATATGATTCCAAGGTATTCATTCCCTAGTCCCTTTCAGAAAGTTGTTTGAACTCTCTGTGTCTTGATAACAATAGTTACTTTTTCTCTTAAATTAGCTTCTTTAAAAAAAAAATTCGGTTATTTTCTTTAAGCCTTAACTGCTGCAGATACTAAAGCATTGGAGGTATTGTCTGCTGCAGTTTCCCTTATTCAACACTCACACATCTGCTATTATCCTTTGTAAATAAATATTCCATTTATTAAAACTAACTGTGCTTTCTGTTCTGTTTTGTGAAGCAGACTGATAACAGAGTCTCACTGTGCACCAAGTCATGGGCATTCTGTTAAATGGGTAATTTCCAAACATGACTATGTAAGCATTTAAAATATAAAGGAACTCTTTCCAAATACCACTGAGCCTTCCCTCTCAATGGACAAAGCCTGCTGTAATAAATTATTTAAATATATATATATATATATATATATATATATATATATATATGGTGTTACTTATGATTTAAATAACAACATTAAAGGCACCAAAACAACATTAAAGGCAGAAAATATATGTGTAATTGTTTTCAATAGAAGCAGTTAAAGATATTCATTGGTTTCAGGCCAGCAAACCCTGTCAAAGAAATGAATGAAGACAGGAGAGATAGAGAATAACTTTGTCAGGGATCAAGGGTCTTCACCAGAATGGAGCAAAGCCCCAAACTGACTCAGAGCCCCAGATTTTCTGAAGAACAACCAAGGCACAGAGTTCTACTGAGCACAGATGTTTGTTTTAG
The DNA here is from genome assembly GCA_004027295.1 of Dolichotis patagonum. Classification (NCBI taxonomy): domain Eukaryota; kingdom Metazoa; phylum Chordata; class Mammalia; order Rodentia; family Caviidae; genus Dolichotis; species Dolichotis patagonum. Next base: position 19,215 of record PVJX010015810.1, on the reverse strand, counting down.
GTAGCAGTGCAGGCCAGCAAGGCCTAGAGACAGTTTGGCTAATAATTAACTTTTATCTGACTGGAAGTTTCCTTGTTTTCCCTGTAATGCATAAGGTCCATCTCTGCCTGAGCTTGCAAACAAGAACAAGACGTTTCCATCCCTCAGAATTAGCAGTCTGCCGCCTCCCTGAGCAGACAATGACCTGTTGGATGTCAAAGGAATTCCCCAGATATTAATGATTTAACAGCTAATGACTCAAAGGCATGAAAGAACTCTAGATAATAATAATGTAAAAATACTTAATAAAAAGAAGAATATCATTAAATAGGTTCATATATCTGGTGTGAGAGTTATTAACATCATGAATTTCTATAGTAAATTTTATTACTATATTTAAAAGACATTGAAAGTTGAAGAGACCCAATTGTTCCATTTCAAAGCTGCTAAAAATATCTCTCTAAAGACTGCAAATGGTTTGTACTATTATCTGAAAAAGTTACATCACAATTATACTTTGTAAGTTCTCAAACAATTGTAGTCATCAATATGAATAATGGATGAAACATCATTAAAACTCCACTTTTTAACGTAACTAACAATCATTTGTTTTAAAGAATAAAAGGAATCCTGAGTTCTCCTAGTTTTCTTACTTGCTTGAAAACTGTAAATCCATGTAAAAATGAACTTTATTCAATGGATAGAACCCTTTCAAGAGTCCAGCTGAGGCTAGGTGTGGTGGGGCATATTTGTAGTCCCAGGAGGCCAGGAGTTGTGCTCAAAAGATTGTAAATTCTTGCCCAACCTGAGACTCTGTTTGAAGTTTAAAAAAAATAGTAAAATGAAATGAAATAAAAGTTTTTTAAAAGTGTGATCAAATTTGTTAGTTCAGATAACATATCTAGTTAACATATTCCAGTTTTTTACAAATAATATTACTGATATGATATCATGACTTTTAATGATGAATTTATTCATAAAATTAAGTTTCAAAATAACCCTGTTGTGTGAAACTTGAATGTTCAGATATTAGAGTTGAAAGGAAATTGAGAAAAAACTTAAAAAGAAATAGGAAGAGAAGGGTTGTGAATAAATACAATGCTTCATTCATTCAGCCATTGTAGCATCTAGGGTGAAGTTTCAACTTGATTGGCAGAGAATCTGGCTGGGGATTACAGATTTTTTTGAGCACATGTCTAGGTATATCTACGTTGGTCATGAAGGCATGACCTTATGTTCTAAATAGTGTCCCTTACCTTCTGCTGTGGTTCTCTTTCCAGCAGCCATGCAGGCAGTGGCTTTGCTGGGTTTTCTCCTTCAGCCATAATGTGTTTGCCTTGGAGCCATCTGATCATAGACTAAAACTGGTAACAAATTAAACTTGTTTTGAGAGACCCAGCCACGGCCATGGCAGAATCCAGGAGCCTGGACAAAGAAGCAATTCGCTCGCCCTCATAGTAAGCACCTTCCTCCGGCGTGATCCAGGAGAAGACTGTAGTGTCTCTTGAATCAAACATCCCAACCTCCTCCAGATACCCCCCCCTCGTTAGCAACTGGGGACAGAGGTCTGAGCATCTCTTGGCAGGATGACTGTATGCAACATAGCAAATATGGGGAGTCTCCTCTATCTTCTCTTTGAAAGCAAGTGTTGTTTTCTGTTTTGTTTCATTATGATTATTTGTTTTGCTCTATTCAGTATTCTCTTTTGATTTATTTTATAATATTGTCTTTGGGTTGATTTTTCTATACTTAATTAACTAGACAACTATTGTGAAGATAATGAGATATACAAAGGTATCTATTAATGTTATACAGGTAACTGGCTGTGAGGTTCTGCATCCAATTCACTGCACTGCCTCAATTGGCGTTGTTCTGTCTTGTTCTGTTGTATTTCTACTACTTTCAAAAAAAAAAACACAATTATATAAGGTGATTAAAAAGGAAATAACAACAAAACAGATCAGTAAGGTACTGAGCAAGCTTAAACATGGCATAACTAAACAGATAATGGACTTAAAAAGCAAAAGGAGGAAAAGAAAGTGCTCTAAAAGATATAACTGCATGTATGTTTAAGTGTGTAGGATTGATAACCATATTATTAAATTTTTGTTGGATAGTTGAACACAACTGTTTTCAGCTTCACTGTTTGAATGTCTACTTTGCATGCTTTAATTTTGTAACATAAACAACTATTTCTAAGAGCACAATATGTAATTTATCAACTAGTGATTTCTTACTTTTTTAAAAAAATTCTGTATTATTTTCATCCTTTGTTTTGCTTTTTTTTCTCTTTAAATAAAATTTTTTAAAAAATTAAACTTGTTCTTTAGAAGTGTTGGGGTTTGTGTTTCAGCAAACTTGCCTAACACTTCTTGTGTACACTGAAATCCAAAGAACTCTGTCTCCTTCTCGTTCTCAGTGTGCTTCATTAGTTCCCCTGCCAAAGACACAGTTTAAATAGGTTAAAATGACTATATGCCCCCATGTCTACCTAAATATGGCAGTCCTCACATTTACATGCAGAGACATTCCCCAAATATTGCTGAGCTAAAGATACACTTTCGAATTTTAAAATTTTCCAAAAGTTATTCCTGTTGAAATTTTGAGAAACTTTCTTGTGCTTTCAGGATCACAGAGACAGTTTAGGCTGTATTGTTTCATTCTAATGGTTTTAGTATTTTGTGGATGTTCTATTCATGTTTGTTTACTATTTTTAATTATTGGTACATGTTTATAGTACATAATGATTACATGGATCATGGGAATTTGGTGCTGTGTGTGGTATTTCCTAATTGTTTATTTTTAGTGTTTTTGTTTTGTTTTGTATTGTTTTCTTTTTTGTACTGAGGATCAAACTCACAACCTTCCAATTGCCAGACAGGCACTTGTGCTGCTGAACTAAATCCTCAGCCCTTTCCTAATTTTTGTTTTACCCTTTCCTGTCCATTCCAGACCCTCCCTGTATCTCTTAAATCCTTCTATTTTTGAGCCAGAGTATACTGTCAATGTGCACAAGCAAATAAATTATTTTAAATAGATAATACTAAAATTAACATTAATTTTTGAATAACAAATGATAGATCACTTAGAGTTCAAAATTTTGGAAATTTCATTCAGTGAATAAAGCCACTTAAACAAAAATAAAACGAAGATTTTATCAGCATGCCACTAAATTTTAAAATTAATTTGCTTGAAAACTAGAAAACTATATAATCAATCCAAATGTTTGAAAGAGACATGCATAACAAATATGTAATATTTCTAATACTGGCTTATACTTTGAACAATCTAGACTATATGTTTCCTCATATGCTTCACTTTTTACTTGTAAGAATCAAATAATCAAATATTTGGGATATAGAGAATGACTAAGGTGTTTTTTCTTCTTAAAAATATATGTTATAAAATCTCAATGAAATGCAGCATGTAGGATCAAATTATATACATAATATGGTATGAAATTCTTCTTGAAACAAACCTATTTATTTCAATATTAAGCATTCACATGCAATAATGAGCAATAAATAGAATATATTAAGTAACCACTTGATAAATGTACAGAAACAAATACTCTGCCAGTTAGTAAACTATAATAATGAATTTCCAAAGCTTTCACATTTGTTGTATTTTCATTATTTTAATTTTTATTACTATTTTTCCTTCATATAATTTGTGTTACAAAATGTATGTCTTTTTAATTGAGTTTGTGAGTTATTTATTTCTTTCACATTATCTAAACTAATCTGTATCACATACAAATTTCCCTCTATGCAATTTTTATTTTTTTCAATGATATTAAATTAAACCTTATGCATTCTTCTATTGTTTTTTTCTTGCCGCTTGATTTTAGTGATTGTTCAGGATGCTTATATTTTAAATCATTAGAATGTATGTACTTAGGGTCATTTTTTAGAAATCAATTATTATTTTATTTCAATGTTTTCAAAACTCCAGGTTAGACTTTATTTTGTTATAAGTGAAAGTGAGTTCTGAGTTGGAGAAAGCTTTGAGATGAGAATTGGATTATATTTATAAACTGAAAAAGTGAGGAAGAGAAAAATTCTAAAAAACATAAAAGAGAAGACAAATAATGGGGAAAAGTCTCAAATTAGGTGTAAAAATTAGGTTGATTGTAAACAGAAAGAGGCTGATCCTTCCATTTGAGAAGTGACAGAACAGAAACCAGTACAGTTTTGAATATATAATTCATAAAGAAGATAAAAAGATACTTTTGAATATATATGTTCATATAGATTTTTATACACAACAATTCAGACTTCAAATATGGTCTATTCACTTTCATTTTTTATTTTTTAATTTTTTTATTTTAAAGAAAATAAAACAAAAGAGAACAGAACAAAGCAAATCAGAACAGAACAATGCAAGCAACACAGTACCTCACAACAAGAAGACCAGATATTAACAGTACCTACTATAATGTCTCATTTCTTTGAAATAATTGAGCATGGCTTCACATACAATAATATCAAACATAACAAAATAGTATAAAAGCTATCAAGAGAATGAAAGAATTACAGGTCATTCAAAACCAAATAACAGAAAATGAACAATGGTTACAATAATATTTCATTTTCCTTAAAATATTTGTTTATATTATCACACATATTAACATCCAGTAAGACACAGCATGATAGAAACAATGGAAATAGAAGAACAAAAGCATGGTATGACTTCAAAGCCAGATTATATTAAATCAGCAATTACTGCCATAATTTCTTGTTTTCTTCAAAGTAGCTGTTCATACCATTACGCATAATAAAATCAAACAAAACATAATAAAACCATTCCAACTAATGAATGAAAACATTATAAAACTTCAAAACAATATAATGGGGAACCATGATTACCATAAAATCTTATATACTCTTATCATTTCTTACACTAGGGAGACCATATGGTATTTATACTTGTGAGTTTGATTTATTTCACTTATGAGTATGGTCTCAAGTTGCATCCATTTATTTATAAATATCTCAATGTGATCATTCTTTATAGCTGAGTAGTACTCCATTGTATAAAAATACCACATCTTTTTAATCCATTCCTCAGTTGATGGGCACTTAGGTTGTTTCCAAGATCTGGTTATTACAAATTGTGTTGCTATAAACATGGTTGTACATATGTCACTGTGGTATGATGTTTTCAGTTCTTCTGGGAATATACCTAGAAGTGGAATAGCTGAGTCAGATAAGACTTTCAATCCCAGCTTTTTGAGGAATCTCCAGACTGACCTCCACAGTGGCTGCACCAGTCTACACTCCTACCAACAGTGCAGAAGACTTCCTTTTTCCCCACAGCCTCTCCAGCACTTGTTGTTGGTAGTTTTCTTTATCTGGCCATTCTTTCTGTGGTGAGATGGAATCTTAGTGTGGTTTTAATTTGCATTTCTCTTATGACCAATGGTGCTGATCATTTTTTCATGTATTTATTTGCCATTTGTATTTCTTCATCTGAGACCTCAGATGCCCATTTTAGGACTGGGTCTTTGAATTTCAGGGGTCTGCTTTTTTAAAAATTCTTTTAATATTCTAGACAGAAGACCTTTATCTAATAGACAGTTCACTAAGATTTTTTCCCAGTTTGTGGGTTTTCTTTTTACTATGCTAGAGATTTCTTTCAAAAAGTAAACTCACTAATAAGACATGATCCCAGTTATTGATGCTGGGAAGTATTTCCTGTGCAGTTGAATTCTTGTTCATGAATTCTTTACCTACCCCTATGTCTTCAAGATTTTTAGCTACTTTATCTTCCAATAGATTTAATGTTTCTGTTTTAATATTTCAATCTTTGATTGACTTAGACTTTAGTACATTGTGATAGGCATGAGTCTAGTTTTAGTTATTGGCATATGGAGAGCCAATTTTTCCAGCACCATTTATTAAAGAGATTATCTTTCTTCCAGTGGATGTGTTTGGCCCTTTTATTAAAGATAAGGTGGTTGAATGTGTTTGTAGTTGTAGTTGTATCTTCTAATCTCTTCAACTGATCTTCAGGTCTGTTTTTATTCCAGTACCATGTTGATTTTATTACAGTAGCTTTGTAGTATAACTTCAAGTCAGGGGTTGTGATGCCTCCTGCCTTGCCTTTGCTGGTTAGAATTGCCTTTGCTATTCTGGGTCTCTTCTAGTTCCAGATGAATTTTAGAAGTGATTTCTCTAGATCTATGAGGTATGCTAATGGTATTTTGATTGGGATTGCAATAAGTCTGTATAAAAATTTTGGGAGAATGGCCATTTCCACAATATTTAACCTTCCTGCCCATAAATAAGGGATGTCTTTCCACTTCCTGAGGTCCTCTTCAATTTCTTTTTTTTGGGGAATTATAGTTTTGCCAGAATAGATATTTTACTTCTTTAATTATATTGATTCCTGAGTAATTCTTTTTTTTTGGGGGGGATGCTTCTATGATGGTGCAGCTTCTCTTATTTACCTCAGTGATTTTGTTGTTAGTGTTTAGGAATCCTATTGATTTTTTGAGTGTTGACTTTGTATCTAGGTACATTACTAAATTTATTTATTGTATCTTGGAGTTTTTCATGGAGTTTTGGGGGTCCTCTATGTAAAGTATCATGTCATATGCAAATAATGATAATTTAACTTCCTTTTTCCTATCCTTATGCCTTTGATTTCTCTGTCTTGTCTAATTGGTCTGGCTAGTATTTCCAGCGTGATGTTGAATAGGAGTGGTGATAGTAGACATCCTTGTTTTGTGCCTAGATTTAAGGTAAAGGCTTTCAGTTTTTGGCCATTTAATATGATGCTGGCTGTTGGTTTGTCATAGATGGGCTTTATAATATTGAGGTAAAGACCATCTGTTCCAAGTTTCTGTAAGGTTGTTGCCATGAATAAGTGTTGGACCTTATCAAAGGTTTTTCTGCATCTATAGATATGATCATGTGATTCTTATTTTTGGCTCTAGTGATATGGTGGATTACATTTATTGATTTATGTATGTTGAGATATCCAGACATTTCTGTGATGAATCCAACTTGGTCATGGTGTATAATCTTCTTGATAGTTTGATGCATTCTGTTTGCCAATATTTTACAGAGAATTTTTGCATCTCTGTTCCTTAGGGATATTGACCTGTAGTTGTCTTTTTTACTTGGGTCTTTGTCAGGTTTTGGTACTAGAGTAATATTTGCTTCCAATAAGTAGTTAGAAAGAATTGCTTCCCTTTCAATTTCATTGAAGAGTTTGAGGAGTGTTGATAGTAAGTCTTCTTTGTATTTCTTGTAGAATTCTGCAGTGAATCTGTGTGGACTTGGGCTCTTCTTTGTTGGTTAATTACACTTTCAGTTTCATTAATAGAAATTGGGTTATTCAGCAGTTTTACATCTTCTTGACCCAGCTTTGATATTTGATGTGTTTCATATTTTTAAAAGATCTTTCCTTTCCTGTTCACAGCAGCAACCTTGTCTTCGAGGTCTGAAATTCTATCTTCAGTTTTGTTGTGGCAGTTTTGGCAGCTTTCAATGGAATTTTTTTTAAATTTTTTATTTAAAAAGAAAAAGAAAGAAAGAAAAAAACAAACAAAACAGGAAGAGGGTAGCAACAATACAGAATTCCAAAGGGGAAATAAAAAAAAGAACAACAACCACAACAAAAACAAAAACAAAACAAAACAAAAACAAAAACAAAAATACTAAGAAATCGCCTCTTGACAAGTTACATACTGTCATCATTGGAAATAGTTGTTCAAGTTACAAAGTTAAAACATACAAAGTACACATTCAAACAATGAGACTGTTAATGGTCCTGCTCAACAATCTAATAAAAACAGTAATACGGTCATCTGTCTTACACACTTAAACACACATGCAGTTATATCCTTTAGAGCACTTTCCTTTCTTTTCCTCTCTTTTTTACAGTAGCAATGATACATTTTGGGTTTTATTACTCCTACAGTTCTTATTACTTTTTACACTAGAGACACAGTGTGATATTTATAAATATGATTCTTATTTATTTCACTAATGAGGATAGTCTCAAGTGGTCTCCATTTCCCTATGAAGGCCTCAAGATCATTCCTTTCAATGGAATTTTTGATTTCCTGTATATCTCTTTAAATCTGCTTCATGCATTATGTTTGTTTCTTATATTGTCCATTCAGGGTTTCCATCTTTTTGCACTGTTCCTCTAATTTTTAAACTATGTCTTCTTTAGATGTGTTCAGTATTTCTTTCATTGTATTTATCATTTCTTCTTTTACCCAGGAGATTATTTCTGATTTGAGTTCTCTTATAGCTTCCCAGAGTTGTTTATTTCAGTTGATATCATGTCAGCCATTTGAGGTGTATAGTTTATATTTTCTTCTATGTACTTGGCTCCTACACTGGCTTGGGATGGGATAGAGATTTGAGATTGCAGTTTGATCTTTCATTTTTTCATTTTCCTGTATTTCTGAGTTTTGAATGATGTTCCAAAGCTTCCCCCAGGCATACTGGGAATCATCTCCAGTGCCCTTGGCTCCTGGGACTGAGTGGAGCTCTCTGGGCATGACCTAGCCAGGCCTGCAGAACCTCCTATTCCTCCTCTGGTAATTTCGGAAGCTGACCATGCTCCTAACCACTGGAAGCCATGGTTTAAAGCTCTTGTCAAGTGAGCCCCAGCACGCTGGAACTCCCTTTGTGTGCCCTCAGTTCCTGGGGCTCACTAGAGGTGGCTAAGCATAGCCAAGTCAGGCCTGCAGGACTGTCCATGCCTCCTCCAGTGTTTTAGGAAGCTGGTCGAGGTCCTAACTCCTGGGAGAGGTGGATCAAAGCTCTCCCTGTGTAAACCCAAGCGTGCTGCAGCTTGGTCGTTTCACTTTCAAAAGGAGAAGGGGTGTGATTGCTAGTTCATTTTCATTGCTTGCATATTTATTCTTTTAAAACATTTATGAAAAAAACTAAGACAATTTCATAACAAAATGATAAGAATAACAATAGCATTCTGTGTATCCTAGTCTTCAAAGCAGTTAATCAGGTTACAAGACATAGACAAAAATGATTCTTACATAGTAGAAACAAACAAATAATAGCACACAACTTTGTTTTCAGTGACCTAAGAGACACTAGTAGGACAAATGAAACAAGGATATAAATAAATTGGGGAATTCTTTGAATTTCGCTCTACTTCCTAGTTAAACAACTAAAAAGACAAGATTTGAAGAATATTGAATTGGTGTTGTAAAGTGACTTGGGTTTTATTTAGAGAAAAACAAAATCAATTCAGGATATCCAGTCTTTTCTCCTGGTCTGAACAAAGTTCAACTTTGATTACATATCAGTTGAGAGATACAAAATTGAACTACACTGTGGTTAACTCTCTGTTAATTAGAAAAAGGTACTAGAAAAATCAATATTACTTAAACTAGCATTTATATCACAGCAGACGAATGGTTTCAGTAGAATAAAATAATAAGCCATCAGGGACCACCTCGCTCTGGTTCTTTGTGCTCACTGGAGAAAAGAGAACTCAGATTCTACGTTTCATAGAATCAGAGATGAAATCTTTTTGAATCTTGCTGAAGTTAGTTGGAAAAATACTGAATAAATTTTATCTTATATTTGTATAGAAGAAAGCATTATAACTTCTATATAGTCTTGGCAAGGGTCCTAGAGGTTTAAATATTTACGTAACATTAAGTGAAGTAGAGATAGAATCTGACTTTGTCTCCAGGAGTCACTTTCATTGATGATGGTGGCGCTGCTATGATTGTGACAATGATCCATCTTTCATGTCAAAATGATTTTGACTGCTTCAGTATATTTTCCTAGCTGCTGAAACTTCAGATTAGCATATTCTATTTAAAATGTGTTAAACTAATTAACCCACCTACATATACGTATTTTTTGGTTCTTATACTAACTTTAAGAAAATTATAAATTGTTGACATGTATATGTTGAGTAGTGATAAAAATGCTTTTCAGATTTAGAAATGTAGGGCCTGCTATTCAGCTCAGGGGCACAGCACCTGCCTGGCAAGCATGAGGTCCTGAGTTTGACTTCTGGTACCAAAATGCAAAACAAAACAAAAATTTAGAAGTGTATATGGGAAATTAGAATAAAGACACAGGTTCTATGTACTTATTGATTTAGTAATATGTAGATTTATTATAGGTATTTATTTGGGAAGAGATACCTTTGGTTTAGAAGGGTTAGTTTTTGTACAGTGATTCTACAGTTAGTCTATTCTCACTTTTTCTCTTTTTCATCTGACATACTCTGATAGTAATTCTTCCAGGATAGCTGTGTCTAAAATCTTACTGCTGTACCAGTAAGATAAGCAATCTGCCTGAGTCTTTTTCTTCTTTTTTTTTCTTTTTTTTTTTTTTTTACTAGAATTACTCGCACTATGCTGGCTCTGTACTTCCCTGACTGTCTCTGATTTTTACTAGTTGTATGTTTCACCATCTGCTTCCTTTTTTTGTGGCAAAGTAGCCCTGCTTATATCTTATTTTCCTTTCTACTATCTTTCTAGTTTTGCTGTTCCTTTAACTATGTTTTAAACATGTAGCACAGTTGATTGAAAACTGTGGAAATGTCTTGTACTTGTTTAGATTCTTTACAGGGAACAGTTAGTCTTTGCCACCAACTGATCTGTGCTTTAAACAGAGATGAGAAACTCCTTGCAATATGTTTTAAGTAACCAAAATGGAAAATCCAAGCAAACTGTTGCCTGTGTTTAGCCTTGTGAATCAAAGACAGCTGGTAGAGATAAGAACTAACACAAATTTTGTTGAATTTCTCTGCCCAGAATATGAATTGTAAATTCTTTGTTCCTTTTTCTGGATGTTTAACGACAGCCTATTGTGGTATAGTAAAAAGAACAATGAATTTGAATTTCTTGAACGTGGCTTCAGAGTCTGAACCCACTGAGATGATCATGATATATTTGCTCCCTCTCTACTCCTATTTTGAGATTAGGAAATCAGGCTAATGGAAAAAATGCACTTTCTTAATATCTGCAATGCAAGACAATGTCAGAAATAGTTACCAAATTGGATCTTCTTAATTTTCGTTTTCACATGCTTACAATACATATGATGTCATTCATCCTGCGGGGTTGGTGTGTGGATATAGCACAGCTTAATTCTTTCCTTCCCTTTCCCCATCTCTTGCTTCCCTTACTTTTTTCAAAAGATCTAGCCCCCTGTTTCTGATTATCTGTGTTTTGTTTCTCTTTTTGACTTGTGCATATTTTGGGTTTCTCATGTAAGAGGAACAATGTAATAAATTAAGGCTTTGTGACATAAAACCTACAGTCAGGCTTCACACAGTCCTAAGTATTTTGAGGTTTCTCCTCCAGTATTTTTAAACTAATAGCTAATTTACTCAGATTTGAAAATTTGTACCACTTGTGATTAACTGCTGTCTACTTCTTACAAGGTTTGTATTTAGGATATAGTTGACGTCTTTATTGTTAACACTGTTTTACCAAAACAAAAATGAAAAAAAAAAATCCCACAAATTTAGTGTTCTTCTCTGACTTTAGCATTTTGCTTTATGATTTTAGTTTTCTTTCCTTTCATTTTTTTTCTAATTTCATGGCCATTGCAACTGTAAAGGAAAGTCGTTGAGTCGTTATTTTGTAGACTTCTGTGTGTGCACAGTTGTGCTTTTACAGCACTGTCATGCTGGTAACTGTTTTCTAAGTTCTAAATCTGTTTGTCCTTTACACTGTATCACATAGCAAGACGCTCAGCCTACTTAACACAACTACCTACCTAACTTTGCCTACATATACCTTGCAGAGTATTTCTGAGGATAATAAAATCACATGAATTTAATTACACATATCTTCACCTACACATTGTCGACTGTCTCAACTGGGCCTTCAGTATTACCAAGCAACAATTTTTCTGTAGATGTTTTATTTCCTACTTTCTACAGCAAATATTGAAACCTTTTCAAATGTCCTCAAGCCTCCTGTAAGTCCATTTCTTTCTCACCATTTCTTTCTCAACAAGTAATTCCATATAGTTCTTCATGGGAAAGAACAAAAGAAACAATAACAACTTAAGAAATAGATGGGAACAATTTTTATCTCTAAGTTATAGAACAAATCTATTATCATTATTTATAATTATTTTTCTTTTCCTACCTACTCTTTTATTTCTGTTATACTTTAGAAAAAAAATAAGAAAAAATTATGGAACTTGTCAAATCACAAGAGAAAATGAGCAAGAATTTGTTCTTATCTTCTTACAATGGATAATTTTTTCTAGCATTTTCAGCAGACTAAAACTTAGGTGGAAAACATTATTTCTGGGTGTGTTTTAAAGGTATTTCTGGAAGACCATCGTGTCTGAATCAGTAGATTGAGTAGACTAAGTACAGAATATCCCTGTCAGTACTGGGAGTGGGCATGACCCAGCCCATTGCTACCTGGAGAAGATAAAGTTATTCTGTGCTTCAACTGGGGCATCAGGCCCCTCCTGCACATCATCATAAGTGCTCCTCATTCTAGCACCTTTAGCATTAGACCCCTAAAACTCAGGACTTTCTGTCTCTATACCATCAGCTTTCTTGGGGCTATATCCTAGAGATGGCAAGTACTGAAAATTCTCAGCTCTAGAAACTGTGCCCCAATACCATAGAAATCTATTTTTACATATGTATATTTATTTACCCATCTGTCTATCTATTCATGTATCACCCTGTCAGAGTTCATGATGATGGTGTGGCTCAAAAACATGAAATAGGGAGTCAATGCCCAATCCATAATCCAAGAGAGTTTGGTGGGCTGCTATTAATCAAGACCCCTCACATTAAAGTCTCCAGCAACACCCACAAACTGAAGCCTTGGTGCCCTTTTATTGATTGAACCTGGGAGCAAGCACAACAGAAGAAGAAGGACATCTGGCAGGAACTCACGCAGGGTTACCAGGAAGGTCTGTTTATTGTCTGACCTTGGGACCAACCTAAGTGATAAATTGGAGAGTGGGGAGAATAAAGGCCAGAGCGTTAATTCTTTAAGGCGAGGTGTTCATCCTACATGGACCTGTGGCCCTTTGTTACCTTTCAGCCTCTAATCACACATTCTGGAAGGTTTTTAGTGTATGGCTCCAAAAGTCTTTTTTCTCTGTATGTACATCTCATACATTTATCTGGCAAACAACCCCATGCCTCACTTACTCTCTGCTTCTTTCTTGTTCTCTGGAGAATCTTGAGTAATACTTCTGTCTTTAAAGCACATTTCCTTCAATTCCACAGAGAGATTATCTGAGTAGCTAGCATCTTGGATTACATTTAAAATGGCCAATTTTGTTGCAGATCCCAGTTGTTTGCTCTGATAAAATATGATGTAATTGTGTAAGAATTATATATGATGTGAGAAATCTAATAACATAAATTTCATAAAAGGAGAAAAGTTAAAATTCATAGCAAAATAGTTTTTGCTCAACTTATCTTTTTTGTGGTCAGTAATCTGAGTTTATATATAAGAGTCCAGGTTTGGTTCAGTGAAGCTCCAAAGAATATTCTATGGTATGATTTATTTTTAAGCACTGTGAAATTAATGAAAATATTATTTGTGGGGAAATGAGTTTCCTTGCATTTGTAATGGGCTTTGCCTGCAGCAGCAGCTGTGTTTGTATCAAGAACATGCCATGTTGAAAAATGGAAGGTTGATTTCTCCTGTTTCTACTTTCCTTTGCTTTTCCTTTGTTGTTTATCATTTTGAAAGAAGTGGGAATCATTTTTAATCATTTTATTATACTACGGGGGGAAATTAATGATGTGCCTACAAATGCAACTATGCCCAACTCACTCTGAATAGCATTTAGACAATTATCTCAGTCACTCGAGTTTGTACAAATATTGTTAATTGCAAGAAATAAATCAATTGTAACTATCAAATTGGCAGGAATGTAAGTTTTGGCTCTTCAGAAGCAGGTAAGGTGTGCTTTTATTAGGAGCATGGGTTCCTATGATGAGTTTCAGACTTCAGGAAATGAACAAGAGTGAATGAACCCTGAAGAGAATTTCAGCAGTACTTTCAGCAAATTGGCTTTGTGTTGGAACTCAGTTCTCTCTTGGCATGACAGTATAACCAGGTTTACGTTGTCCACAAGAGTATGTGATATTTGCATGCATTTTGTATTCACTATGTCTATCTATCTATCTATCTATCTATCATCTATCTATCATCTATCTATCTATGCCTTCATTTAGGAAATTTACATATGTATATAAATTATTACTTATATATGTAATAAATTATAGTGTTAAAAGTTAAGATTAAGTTATATTTTTAGTCACCATAGTTAATTCTGTTTTAACAGCTTAGGTTAATTCCCTCAAAGCAACTGGGGAACTCATGCCATTTTTACTCTTACTGGGGTTTCCAATCAAACTTATCAGCTTTAGATTCTTAAATTTTCTACCTAGCTATTTCACTTTCTTGAACATGCATACATGGAAAGTCTCAGTATATTTGCCAACCATGTTTCATGTATTCATTTTAGGAATACATTTGTGAGTTCTTCTCTCTTGAATAAGGAATTCTGCATCTGGATTCAGACTCTCTAACTTTGACCCTTCATCTGCTCCACAGCTCACACAAGTGGTCAGACAAGCCCAGTCTTCATCTTCCATTCATAAAGGGAAGAGGGCGTCTCTCAGACTGCTGCTCACTGTCTGATGGAAGGAGTCTAAATTATGACAAAGAATTTAAAATTAGTAAGTGCAGCAAATGGATAACAGTAAATCTTTGTGTCAATATAGATGTTCGCTAATGTGAATGTGGTTGCATCACTGCCTATACAGTATCTAAACTAAGTGTTCTGTTTTTATTTTATTCGAGTCAGTGCCTTTAAAGTATGTGCATTTGTTGAGAACTCAGTTTTCTTTCTGGGAAGGTGATTTTCTGTCTGTCCTGTTCCCATTCTTCCTTTTTCTTTTATTGTTATTGAACATATGAGGTGCACTCTATTATCTGATCACCACTAGCCTTGCATTAAGCATTAGGATTAGCCATTATTTATTTTATTCATTTTTCTAAAAAAGGAGACTTTTTGTGAATTAAATATTTTGCATGCCTCATTTCTTTGTGAAATGAAAATTTTTAAGCACAGACACAGTGTAAAGATTGCAGTATTATAGTCAGCTTTATTTTCTAATGTTTATATTAGTTAATTTTAAATTTTCCTAAATAGAATGATTACAATGCAGTTACACTAGTTTCACTAAAAGTTTAAGTATGCATTTTTTAATTAAGTCTTCTGAAATTACTTTTCTTCCCATAAAATTTGTCGATTATGTATTCAGTATTGGTGATATGGAGATATGACATACATTTTTTTCAATTAAATCCAATAGATAATAGTCTAATGTGAGAGAAAAAACAGAATACTGCTATAAACAAGAAGAGAAAATGCTTTAATTGGGAAAATTCTATTGGAATGAGGAAAGTTCTCCTAGAGGAGCAGTTCTGTGAGCTGGGATTTTAACAATGAACAAAAAATAAATAAAATTGTATTGCATATCCCAAGGCAAAGGAAATCATGCAACTATGAAGAAACTATTCACGAGCATGAAACAGAGAGATGAAGGATCAGAAAACTATGTACCTTAAACAGTCATCCAACGTTAACCTCCAGACCGTGTCAGTTTTGGCCAAGAGTAGTGAAAGGTGTTAGTCTCAGTTCACTATGCCCTTTATCCAGGCTTGAAAAATCATTGAAGGAAATCTTTGACTCTCCTGTGTAGTGCATAAACTTACCCTTTTCTGGTATCATTCCATTTTTATTTAGGATACATAATTTATGCCCAGTAAAATATTGTATATTTGGTTATGTATCCTTTTCTCTACTTTGATCTTACAGAAATCAATACATCTCACATAATATGAACTTTGATATATTTACTTGCAACATTATATCTAGATTATTAATCATTCCATTTTAGAATAGTTTCTCTTTGTAATTTCCTCCTATCTTTCTAATGGCTCAACCTGCTACATTACCTCTTAGGTACCCATCTTTGTATGTGACTGTCTGAGTAACATTATTAAATATATAAGCACTCTATATCCCCCCAAATATTATTTGTTGATGTTGTTATTTCAATTCATGAGACAAATCCAGTGGATAACATATTAATGTCTGGTTCATTCTTAACACCTTTTTACTTCACACATCAAATTGCATTTTCCAGAAATTGTTTTCAACTTTGATTTCAAAATATATCCAGAATTTGTCCTCTCCTATGCCTCTTCCCTTGCCACATCCCTGGACTAAGGCATCATCTTCTTTGTTGTGGAATATCGCCATGTGTTTGTAGCAGTTCCCCAGTCCTCACACTTTTCTTCTGGACATTGTCATCCTCAAATCAATTCTCAGCATGGCAGTAGGAGTAATACTCAATGACAGACAGATTACATCAATCTTTAGCTAAAATCCCTCAGGTGGTTTTTCAGTTCATTCCAAATAAAACTCAGTCTTAAATGTCCTGTATGCACTGGCTGAACATTACACTTTTAGCCTATTTACTCTTTCTTTTTGCCAATCTACTCTAGTTACAGTAGTTTTAGTGCTGACCCTGAGAAAAAAACATAATCATACTGGCAACAAACAAACAAACAAAACAGATCTGAAGATCGATGGAACAAAGACATTCAGCCACCATATTTGACAGAAGGTCTAAACATGTTCACTGAAAGAAATATAGTCTCTTTAATAAATGGTGTTGGAAAAAATGGCTCTCCACATGCTGAAGACTGAAACTAGACTCATGTTTATCACCATCCATTAAACTAAAATCAAAATGGATCAAAGATCTAAATATTAAAATAGAAACACTAAATATACTGGAAGACAAAGTAATGAGAAATCTTGAAGACAGAGGCAGGTAAAGAGTTCATGAACACAATGTAAACTGCATGGTAATTACTTCAAAGAATATCTTTGAATAGACGGAATATCATTTCTTACAAAGTTTTATATTTCAAAAGAAATCACCAATGGAGTAAAAATGAAACCCACCCAAAGGAAACAAATTTTAGCCAGCTTTTCCTCAGAGAAAGGACTTATATTAGAACATATAAAAAATTGAACAATCCCTCAAATTCAAAAACCCAGTCAAAAAATGGACATCTGAAATGAGTACACACTTCTCAGATGAAGAAATACAAATGACAAACAAATACATGAAGAAATGTTTAACATCACTGGTCATTCAAGAAACACAAATTAAAACAGCACTGAGATTTCAACTCACTCCGGAAAGAATGGCTGCCATAAGAAATGCACCGATAACAAATGTTGGTGAGGCTGTGCAGAAAAAAGAACATCCCTTTACTGTTGGTGGGAGTAAAGCCTGGTACCGTCACTGTGGAAATCAATGTGAAGGTTCCTCAAAATCTAGGGTTTAGATCCTATTCATTTCAGCTATTTTCCTTTTTGAATTTTTGCATTGTTTCTATCCTTTTTTCTGTTTTTTAATTAAAAAGTAAATAGTAGCCTTCACGCCCAGGAAGTCTCCCAGAAAGCAGCATCTCGGCCTGTCTCTTTGGGACCCGAAACTCTCGGACCGACAGAGTGACCCGGGCTGTTTGGATTGGGAATATTGTGGAGACTGGCATCTTGGCCAGGTCTGTTTGGGGCCGGGAACTTTTCAGAAACCAACATTCTGGCCTGACTCTTTGGGACCTGTAGGCCCTTCACTCACAAGGAAACTCCTGGAGACCTGCCTGGGACAAAGCACGGTGGCCTGGCCTGCCTAAGATTCCACAAGCTCTGGGGTGGCCACACCCAGCATTCACCTTACAACTTAGGGAGCCAGGAGCCCACAGAGGGGAGTTAGGACACTGTGAGGAAGCCAGGAGCCTGTGGGGGAGCCACTGCCGCTCCAGGAACTGAGGGTATAACAGGTAATTTGCCACACATGCAGAGAAAGATTTGGAACACCACTCAAAGTAAGGAAATATAGAAAAATGACAAAAGGAAAAACCAAAAGGCAGGCTCAAAGCCATAGCCCTCCCCAAGAAAGCTTAGAAGCTGTGTACATAGAAGAAAAAAGAAGCCATACACCTGAAATGTCTGAAATGATATCAAATGAAATAAATATGCAAATAGGGAAAGCTATGGAGAAATTCAAACCAGAAATACTTGCCCAGGTAAAAGAAGAAAATAAGAAGAAGTAAAATAAAAACAGTGAAAGAAATAGTGAATGCATCTAGTGAAAACACAGCTATAAAATTAGAGGAACAAAGCAAACAGATAGAATCCCTGAAAGAACAATATAAGAAACAAACAGAATGCATAAAGCAGATTCAAAGAGATATACAGGAAATGAAAAATTCTATTGAAAGCTGTAAAAACCGTCTCAATGAAAGTGAAGACAGAATTTCAGACCTCGAAGATAAGATTGCAGCCAGTGAGCAGGAAAGACAAGATCTTTTAAAAATAACAAAGAATCAGGAAATAACGATTCAACACCTGCAAGATGATGCAAAGAAAAATAACATAAGATTAATAGGGATAAATGAAAAAGAAGGGGACAGCCAAATGATATCAAGAGGATATTTACAGAAGTAATATCTGAAAACTTCCCAAACATGAGAAGAGAAACAGACATCTGGATAAGTGAAGCATATAGAACTCCAAACAGCCATAACCAAAATAAAACTACACCCAGACACATAATAATCACCATCCCAGAAATCCAACATAAGAATAGAATACTAAAAACTGTTAGAGAGAAAAGGGAGATCACTGATAAAGAAAAACCTATCAGAATCATGGCAGACTTCTCAACACAAACAATGAAATCAAGAAGAGCATGGAGTGAAGTCTTTCAGATCCTAAAGGAAAACCACTTCCAACCCAGACTGACATACCTTGCAAACCTGTCCTTCAAAATGGATGGAGAAATAAGATACTTCCATGACAAAGAACAGCTGAAGAACTTCATGAACACCAAACCAAACCTACAAAGAATACTGAAAGACATTCTAGATACACACGGGAGAAAACCACCAAGCAAGGCAGACAATTAAACAGAATCGAAAGCCAAAGACACAACAGCACAAAGATAACATGTCGACAATAAACCAATATATAACAGTTACAACCATTAATGTAAATGGCCTCAACTCACCAATCAAAAGAAACAGACTGGCAGAATGGATCAAGAAACAACATCCAACCATATGCTGTCTACAAGAAACCCATCTAACCCAAAAGGACACTCATAGACTGAAAGTCAAGGGATGGAAAACAATACTTC
>PVJX010015809.1:0-41717 GCA_004027295.1 Dolichotis patagonum | reverse complement strand
GAATGCTTTAAGGGTTCAATCTGTATCCGAGGCCACCTGAAAGCACTTCAAGAGTCATTCCTTGGTGTGTAGCTCCTTAAAGTTAGCTGTAACCTGTGGTCCGTAGGCTGCAGAAGAGGAGCTGTGTTAGGTGGGAGGAAGCTGACCGAAAGCCATGGGAACCCTTCAGCCAGGTCTTCTACATACCACAGGTGAGCAGCGGCGTGGTCCATGAGGAGGAGGAGAGCCCTGACTGGTACAACTTCTTAACAGTAGCACAGAAAGCCTCCCTGATCCACTCAAGAAAAGGTACTCCTGTTACCCAGGCTTTTGTGTTAGACCTCCACAAGACCCCAGACCTATCTTCATGGCTTTATGTTTTCTGAACCCTGTCGGGGTCTCAGTGATAAAACAAGAGAGGCTTTACCTTGAGGTCACCGTTTATGTTACAACAGAGCAGTAAGGTTAGCCTGTCCTTGGTAGGCTTGTGGCCTGGCATTTTCTCCTAAAAGCCCAGTTTCATCTCAGTTGAAAACTTGAGAGCAAAAGTCATTTCTCTGTGCCATGGTTTCTAAGTGGTGGTGCATGTAATTCTCAGCAGCCCTTTTATCACCATTGGCTGCTTCTCTATACCTAGACATGCTATGAACCCCAGTTGTTACTTTTTAAAATTATGAAACCACCCCCTTACTGGCATAAAATGTTTCATCGTTGTCACACTTTGATGCGGTGTTCTTTATGAGACCTGCCGTTACAGCCCTAGCTTTTTCACAAATTATGACTCAGGCTGTAACTACCATCTGCTTTTTGTTTATCTACAGTAATAACAGCCTTTCTACCTCACCTAACACTGTTGATTGTGACTTAATTCAAGTAACACCTTTTGCAGCTTCCTTACACACACCTTTTCTCTGTGAGATTGTCAAGATGATGGATTTCAACATGCTGTATGTATTAGCAGGATCGGTCACACAAGTACACTCCTATTTCTCCAGTCTCCTTCATCTGGATTGTGATTGCTTTCTTTACCTTTCCCTTTCTTCCTTAACTTCTTTTCTAACTTTTGTGGAGCCATTTTGATAGCAGCAATTGTAGCAATTATGTAAAGCACTGACTGAAATTACATTGACAAACACTCAAATCTGGACGTAGACTGACATAAACACTGCTGTACACTTTGCTGGCATCGCGGGTCTTTGCTTACAGCCACACAAGTGACCAGCATTCAGGTCATAGCTCAAGACTTTGATTGTGAGTTAAACCTACAACTCCAATCTTAACCCAACTTGTTCTGTGAGGCTGGTCATAACTCAAGGCTCCACTGTATTTGTTTTAATTTTACATGTTTTCTAACTTTGGTAAAGTATTGACTTTCATTGAAACATTCTGTGGCTTTTGACTTACTGGTCAGAGTTTTTAGTTTCAGACATCAGATCAACTTATTTAAATAGAGAAGGATTTATTCAAGGGAATAAGATCGTTCTCAGACATGTTGGGAAATCTAAAGGAACAGACAGTGTTGTGCACTTCTGGAAACAACTAGAACTCCTCCTGCCACAAAGATGTGTCTTCTGTGGAAAGCATGGTCTTCTGTCATTAGAGGCGCAAGTGGCCCTTTTGCCCCTGGGCCACTCCATAAGTGTCAGCCGCTGCTGCCAACCCCAGATTTACAAACCCCTGCTGGTGCACCCCTTTCCCTGCTCTCTGCTCCCCAAGGCATCTTGCCTAACTTCTTCTTGGACTTAGCATGTCTGCTTGGCTGAATACAGGTCATGTGGCATCCTGACTGCTAAGTTTTGGAAAGTGGTTTTACCTGGGTAGTAAGTAGTATGCTACAGACAGAGTTTCATCACATTTGTAGCATCATCTTACGCTTTGTGTTATTTCGGATATAGTACAAGGTTAGTGTTATATGTTAAAAGAAACTGTCCTTCTTAGATAAATCTTAGCTTTATTCTGAGGTCCATTTCATTCAAATGTAACCAAAATTTTGGTATTGAAAAACAGTATATAAATGGGTACTTTAATTTGTCCTTCTACATTTGAAGAGTTCTATAATAATTATAAGTAAACTGTTATAATACCTTACATTTATAATGTAACTTTGCACTTGCATTTTTATTCTCAACTTGCCTGAATAGTTTTGTGTATAAAGTTTTTGGAAATGAGGAGGTTCTGGTGTTTGAGTTGACTAGAGTATGTAAGGGTGGGACTGTATTGTATATGGGTTACCAGTTCTGTAGCTCACCTTGAGGAATGTGTTACAGATGCTGCTGTTATCAAGTGCATGCTAAGTACCAAGGACAGATTCTAGTGTGTGGCATTGAATGTAAACTCTGGGGAGAGGATTCTGTCAAACCCTTGATAAAACTGTCTTCGGGTGATGATACATGGCAGGTGTTGGACCCTGGGAAGGCAGGGAAGCTGATACATTATAAGCACTCTGACAGTTTTCCCCATTTGAAATGAGCACCACGTTTCCCAGTTTACTGGTAGAGGATAAAAGTCACAACAGTACTTTACTTGTAAAATAAATGTCCTCTTTCTGTATCCAATACTTTTCCTTGGTGGGATTACATGAACTATTAGAAGAACCTAGAGAAACTTTATAAATAAGATCTTCTAAATATAAAAGAAACTAGGCTGCATGTTGCATTTCAGATAAATCTGAAGTATGTTACGTATGAATCTAAAATACGTTACATAGGGCTGGGGGATTTAGCTTAGCAGCATAAGCACCTGCCTTGCAAGCGCGTGGTTGTGAGTTCGATCCCCGGTACTGCTAAAAAAATAAAAAAATAAAATATGTTACATAGACCCCGAGAGCATTTCAGTAAGAATAAAAAGATGTAAATATAGGGTACGTTTGATAATTTTTACCAGAATGTCCAGCAGTTTGGAGAGAGAGGGAAAGAGAGTGTGCATAATCCAAGTGCCCTTTCCCTCAGAGACAAGACTTAAAGTGCTGAGTCACAGCTCTCTCCTTCAGCAGATAAAAAGACCTTTGGAATTTTTTTTCTCTTTCAGTAAGTTTACAGTTGTTTAAAATCTACATTTTTTCTAAACTTTCTTTCATTCCCACCGTGCTTACTCCTAACATGAACCTGACACAAGTACAGTTATATGGCTTAAAGCTTTTATCGGTTTTCACGCTTTGTGAGACCCCCGTCTGCTCCACCTCGATAATGCTTTCGGGATTTGCCGAAATCGCACTCTTCACCGGCCACGCAGAGCTGTTACTATACCCATGGTCTTTAAGGCTACTATTGGGTAATGAACCAGCCGCTGCCCTGCTTACTGATTCATAAAATAGGTATATTAGATGAGATTGTTTTCCCTATTATATGGTCAGGAAAATTAGTGAAGATACTGAAAACTGAAAAGCAAACCTGGTAAAGGGATGGGGAAGTAAAAAGAAATTATTATTATTATTTTTTTTTTTTAGTGTTACAGATTCAGGTATTTCTTTGCTCGAAGTATAAATCTTCATATACATTAGATGCTGTTTTTCTTGTGACTGAAACTTGAATGCATAGATACACATTAAAATGGGCAATTTTTAAGTAAGTAAGCCCATTTTAAATTTATGCATAATTTATTTTTTAATGAGATTCTCAATTTGTTGCCTAATTTAAAAAATCACCCCTTTGGATTTAATTTCAGTAGTATGTGTGCTGTAGACTGATAGTATTTTTAGATTACTTCTCAGATTGTTAGACCCTTCCATGAAAATCAACTTTTTCTTTTTATTCTCTCCCACCACTTACACCACAGGAGAGATTTGATAGCATTGTCTCGTAGGTCTAGTTTATTTTTAATGTCATTTGTGAAATTCTGTGATGTTCTCTTTGTGTGTCAGCAACATTTATTTTGCCATTTGTCTATAAGCTTGTCACAGGTTTAAAAAAGCACCTATCATAATGTTAAATATATGTTAAGTGACTTTTAATAATGTTTGATTAAACAAGTTATTTTGACAAATTAAAGTACTTAAGATGATTTTTATCAGATAATGTGCTCACACAAATATATATTAGACACAAAGATTTTTAGTACTTTTAAATCATTTTGTCTTAATTTTAGCATTTCTTTTTTTAATTGTTTTTATACCAGTATATACTGAAAATACCTTCATATTTCAGTATTGGCATATAAGAAGTATTTAATATATTTTATTCATAACTTTAAAAATCTTTATGTTAGTAAAAATATATATTAACCAATATTACAAGTTATGTGGCCTGGAAAGATGCTCATGTGAGAGGAAGCAAGTACACAGAACATTTCAGTATGAATAAAGGATTTAAATATAGAGATATCCGCAGGATGCTCTAGGGCTGGGGGGCGTAGTATTTTCTGGAGAAAAAACTACAAGTAATCATTTTTCTCAGCTTTCTGTTAGCCAGTAAATATGTTCATCTCAGTTACCCTTTTTTGTTGTTGTTCTAGAATTCTTGTTTTCTTCTATTAATTTTTGGTTTTATTCTGTTTTATTTTTAATTTCTCAGAACGATATGAGGATATTTCATAACTTTTCTAATGTATTTGGAGTTTTTAAAAAATGCAAAAAAAAAAAAAGAATTTCTATTTTCATTTACCTCTAATCAGTTTGGTCAACTAGATTCTTTGAACACGTAATCTTTTTTCATGGTGTTTGCTAATTACCTGCGCTCTCTGTGATTCTGTTTTGACATTTGGCCACATTTTCCAGTTTATTTTCACGTGGCATAATTTTATACTTTGTGTTTGACCTTGTATAAAAAAGTCTAAATTTTCCCCTAGAGGGGTGTCAGTGTCTAGGCCAAGGGGCTCGTCCCTTGGATACGATCTGGGGTCGAGCTGGGTGGGGCTGGTACCATTTCAGTCATTCCCAACGTCTTGAGCACAGGATCATCAGCCCTTTCGTCTTACCCACTTCTGGGAAAACCACCGAGTAAAGCCCAGGTTGTAGTTTACTACAGTGAAGAACACCACGACCTCCTTAAATTTTATTAGTTCGTGTTCGCAGTGTGTGTTTACAGTCATGTGAGGGAGTAGGAACGTGTACTTAATACATCTTAATTCCCCTCCCCCTGCTGGCACACGGGGTCTCTAGACACAATGATGACATTCATTGTGCATACACAGCACTTTCCAGTTCTTCCACACCCCCGTCCCCCACCTTCCCTCTCTTCTCCCCTTCCATCTGCAGATGATCCAGCTTCCTGTTTCCCCCCATCTGTCTTCCATTTTGCTTTATACTTCATTTATACTTTGGATTCTCACAAGAGAGAAAACCATATAGTAATTAAGTTTATATGTCTCATTTATTTCACTTAACATGATGTGTTCAAGTTGTATTAATTTTCCTACAAATGGCTCAAAATTTATACCTCTTTATAAGACAAGTGGTACTCCATTATGTATAGATGCCATATTTTCTTCTTCCATTTGAAAAAGACTACTACCTTCATAGTCCTAGTCACGTCTCAGTAGAAGGAAAACAAAATCGGGGTGTTGATGGTTTTCTATGTGTATTTTTGTTTGCTTGCTTGCTTGCTTTTTTGCTAGTGCTGGGGCTTTTGGGGTACAGCAGAGGTGGAGTGGAAAGGAAAGTTCTCGGGTGGCTTTGGACCTGGTTTCATGGCCTAGTGGTTGAGAAGGGGTGTACAGCGTGTCAGAGTGCATCTTGAAGAGTGAAGTCTTGCTGCGCTGTCTGTTCTTGAGAGCGTTTTCTCCTGAGGGTTGGTTGTTAGACACAGGTTTTTTTGCGGTATTTGAAAACATCTTTCTGCACCAATTTCTGGAATGCGATGAATTGAACGGTAAAGTCCTGTTGCTGGTAACGTGGAACTGTGTGGTTCTGGCCTACAAGAAGCCCCCACTCGTCCTGCTTTACAGCACAGTCACAGCCTCCTCTTGTCCTGATAAGTAACGGAGGGAGAGGCAGTTTGCAGGGAGGACTCTTCCACATCCAGTGCCTGAACAGACTGAGTCCTGGCTCTCTTCGCCTCGTCCCCCCAGAGTTCCTGCTCCCGGGCATTACCGCTGCTTTGCCAGTTGCCCACCACACACACGCCTGAGCATTTATCCTTGGTTTCTGCTCAGCTAGGAATGATTCACCCCGCTGCAGCAATAGTTTATTTAGACTGCTTGGCATTCAGACCTCTTCCATGTTTTTAATGAGACTTTAATATATCTCTTTTTTTTTTTCTTCTTGTTGCATTAGACTGAAGGTCTGTTACAGTTCTTTGTATCCTAATTAGAAACAAATCTGAATGAATTACATTTTTATATAGTTGATAAATGATTGAAAATATTTGAGACACAGCAATATTTAGCTTTGGATAGAACCAAAATAGTTATGAGTTAGTTTTATTTAAGGCAGCACTTGCTATGAAAAGAAACTTTAGAACCTCACGGGTTCCGTAGCAACAGTATTTTTTATGTTCATTTTACTTTTTAAATTACATTTTAAATTTTTCTAATGGCTAAAGAAAAGCACTTCAGGATGAGCTCATTTCCTTGGAGTTTTGTTCTTTAAATCCTCAAAGCTTTTGAAAAATCTCTGACAATAGGAACCAACTAATGCCAAACTCATTCCTGGGTATTGAACCAGTTTTCACTACTTTTTGGTGTAAATTGACCTAATTTTGACCTTGCGAGCTAATCAGCTAAAGAAACTAATTATTTAAACACATCTGTGCTGCTTAAAAATTGTTAAGATGTGCCTTGAACTTGCATCATAGATTTTAGTGGGACATCTGGTGTATATTATAAAAAGCTTCATTAAGTAAATTTTATGTCTTGGAGAGAGCATTTCTAATTATGTGATTCTATATCTGTGGTTGGTTGTAAGTTTTTCCCTGTATGAATGACCGTATGATCTAGAGCATGGTCCTCGTTTCTGCTCTTCTCCGAAGCCTGATCTTCCGTAGTTGGGGTGAAATGCTTCAGTCTTTCTGTTTATTCTCACAAAATGTTCTCTGAGTTCTGTTATGTGCCCAGAGCAACAAAGCATTGGGAATATAATCATAGGCCAAAAATAGTTTCTCTACTCAGGAGGAATGGAAAAGGGAGACAGAGAATAAAATTTACACCATGGATATTAGATAATACCAGGGAATATTGAGACTTTGGTTATGTGTGATGTGATAAGGGGATTTTAGTTTTCTATGGCAATGTCTGTCTTTCCTAGAGAAGCAGACTGAAATATGTAGGGAACAAATGATGTGATGTGAGATATTTGTTTCCAAATAGTTCAACAGAAAAAGAAAAGAGGGAGAACAGATGAAGTAAATATGCCACAAACTCATTGCTGTTAAATATAGGTGATAAGAACTCATAGAATCTATAATTGATTATAAGCTTTAAATTTCTCAGCTTTTAATAATCTCACAATAGTATTTTAAGAAATACATAAGGGTGATGAATGAAGCACAGTATTACAGCAAGATAGAGTTTCTCTCCTACATCCCAACCACCCTAGCCATTTCAACCAGTAAAAGAACGGTACACAACAGAAATGATTCGTATCTCCATGCACAAGAATGTACACTGCAGCCTTCTTTATAATAGCTTCACACTGGAAACGATCCGGTCATCAGCAGCATTTAGTATAAATAAATCTGGCATATTTATGAAATAGAACAGACAATAAAACAGAATAGACAGTAAAACACAGGTGAGTTTGACTACTTGCTGCAATGTGGATTAATTTCATGAGCATGGTATGTAAAATGAATGGGGAAGCCAGATACAGAAAAGTCTCAGTATTTAAATTTTAAAACCAAGCTAAATTAATATATGATAGTTGACACTAGAATAGAGGTTACCATCTGTAGAGGGAAATAATGATTGAAAGGGAATAGGACGAGGTTCTAGGATATCGGAGTGGGCACTATTTTGATCTGGACAATGATTACACAAACATGTTCACTTTGAAACAGTATATTAAGCTATGTATGGACAATATACTCACTTCTTTTGGTTTTTGAGGGTTTTTTAGTTTTACAGTCTTGGGAATTGAATTCAGAATAGCTACACACTGTAACACTGATATACATCCCTAGTCATTTCTGTATCTTAGACTTGCATACGTTAATGTGTTCATTTAAAAAGACAGTGATTCTTACATTGGCTAAAAGAAATCCATTTTTTGCACATACACTCTAGTTACAACGTTCACCTAGTGGCCTGTGACGTGGAATGAAACGAAAGCAGACTAGTATGGGGAAGTTTTCTGAGAGCTGGGAATACGACACAGGTGTGTGCTCCTGCTGCTCTTACTCGTGTAGACTAGATGTTTTAGACTGAGAAGTTAGCCAAGAAGAAGAAAAGGCGTGCAAAAAGGGAGATCACCATTATTTGCAGATGGTCAGATTCTGTGCATAAAGAAACCTAAAGATTCCACTAAAAGACTATAAGAACTAATAAATGAATGCAGAAAATTAGCAGGATACAAAATCAACACACAAAAATCAGTAGCTTTTCTGTACACCGAAAACAAATATGCTGAAAAAGAAGTAATGAAAGCAATTTTATTTACAATAACTACAAAAAATAAGTAAATAAAGTACCTAGGAATAAACTTAATCAAGGAAGTGGAAGACTTTGCGGTGGAGATTATAAAACACTGGTGCGGGCCAGGGATATCGCTCAGTGGCACACGTGCATGCCTGGCAAGCATGAGGTTGTGAGTTTAATCCCTGGTACAGGAAAAAAAAAAGGTTCTCTTTCGTGGACTGAAAGAATTTTTAAATGTCCATACTGTCCAAAATGATCTACAGATCTAATTCAACCTCGATCAAAAAGCAAAGACATTCTTTACAGAACTTGGAGAAGCCCTAAAATTGAAGCAGAAGCCCAAAATATCCCAAATAACCAGAGCTATCTGGAATGAAAAGAACAGACTGTCAGTGTGCCTGATTTCAAGACATACTACAAAGCTACAGTAACAATACATGGTATTGAGATACAAACACAGAAACCAGTGGAACAGAGCAGACAGCCTAAAAATAAACCCACTCATCTGCAGCTAGTTAATTTTTGACGATGGCACAAGACATATAATCGGAGAAGGGACAGCCTCTTCCACAAGGGAGACTGAATGTCTAGAAAAACTGAATGACCACATGCAGAAGGTTAAAATGATCCCCCTTTCTCAGCCTCTACAAAAGTCAACTCATAGTAGATCTAATAGCTAATTTTAAGACCTGAAACTCTGAAACTACAAAATATAGGGGAAACACCTAAAGATATTGGTACAGGCAGTAGTTTTCTTGTTAGTACCCCAAAGCCACAAGAAATAAAAATTAACAAATTAGATCAGATTAAAAAGTTTGTACACAGCACACAACAGTGAAGAAACCACTTACAGGAGAAAAATTTGTCAGTGAGTCATCTGACAGCTAAAAAAAAACTCAAGTTAGTAAAAAAAAAAAATATATATATATATATATATATATATAGACACATCTCAAAAGAATGAAAGTATGTTTTATATAATTAGCCATCACAGAAACAGATCAAAACTACAGTGAGATACCGTTTAACTCAAGTTACAATGGCTGCTACTTAAAAGCCAAAACAATATGTTGGCAAGGATGTGGAGAAAAAGGAATTCTTACATATTGTCAGTGGGAATGTAAATTGGTATGCACGTTAGAGAAAAGAGCATGGAAATAACTTCAAAAGACCAAGTACTATGAAACGTAGCTGGCCTGCTTGTGGGTATATATCCGGAGGAAGTTAGCACACCAGAGAGATGCCTGCCCATGTTTCCTGCGGCACTTCACAGTGGCTGAGATACAGCCTAGGTGCCCATCGACAGATGGATAAAGCCAGCCATGGTGCCACACACCTGTAATCCCAGCCCGGAGGAGGGAGGCTGAGGCCAGAGGAGTGCCGTGAGTTCAAGGCCAGCCTGCACTACATAGTGAGGCATTGTCTCAGAAAGAAACAAATGAAAATAAAACATGAATGAAGAAAATGTGGCACAGATACACAGTGCCTGCTGAGCGTGTGTGTGTTAAGTATCACACTGACCCTCACTTATGTACAGTTAATGTGCTAGTGGGTGGATAAAGGTCTGTTACGGCTGAAACAACTGGTGTTTAAAGAGGTGGAGACCTGTTCATTTCATTCTCACCCTGAGCTCTTTGATGTTCTTTTGAACACCGGGATGTGATTGTGGTGCTTTTAAGCAAAGTGGTGTAACCAGAGGGACATTTTGATAAGTAGTGGCTGGAGTATGGAGAACAATCAGGACCAGCATGGGTGGCGGTAACCTAAAGGTAGGTAGCTCAGTCAGTAACTTGCTGGGTGTGGTGGTGCCTGCCCAAAAACCCCAGCTACTGAGCAGCCTGAGGCAGAAAGATGGTAAGTTCAAGGCCAGACTTGGCAACTTGATGAAACCCTAACTTGTGTTTTACAAGGTTGAGAATATACCTCAGTGGTAGAGCATGTGCCTGGCCAGGTTAACACTGGAGTTCAATCCCTGGTGCTAATTGAAAAAAATTAAGCACAAAAGAAACAACTGTCGCTGAGCATGGTGGCATACTCCTAAAATCCCAGCACTCAGGAGGCTGAGGCAGTAGGATCATCATGAGTTCAAGACCAGCCTGGGCTACAAAATGAACCCAAGGCCAGCCTGAACTGCATAGCGAGACCTCGTCTCAAAAAATAAATAAAAAGAAAAAAAAAAGTAAAGTAAAAGAAATGGCTGTTACCTATAGAAAGGTACTTTCAGTGGAAATTTAGAAAAGTGGATATATTCTAGAAGTATCAAAGAGCTAAAATTGTCAGGACTTGAGAGTAAAGTAATGGAGAATAAGGGAAAGAAGTAACAGGACTCAAAGGTTATTTGCTTGTGTAGTTTAAAGAATCATGTTACTATCTTTTAAGATAAAACTGATAGAACATTCAGAGGGAAAGATCATATTGCATTTGAAAAGCCATTTATGCAAGTACTGGTAACCAGTAGGCGAATTTTGTATCTTGTGAAGTCAGATTTGTGGTATCTATTAGTAAAATCAGAAAGCATTTTGTGGGAGGATATCTTGAAAATGTCTTCCAAAATATGCTGATACAGTTTAACAGGTTATTTTAGATAAGCGTAATTATATAAAGTACTCTTGCAGTAGGATGTGTTTTTGAAACCTGTGCTGATTTTTGAGGTTTTCAGGTTCTAGAAGATTTCTTTTTAACGTGAATCCAATCAAGTAGTGTTGCGTGCAAGTATAACACACAGGTTAGCTGTAAGCATTCAGGTAAGGTAAGTCCATGAGTGGTGCAGTGGCCTAAGTAGTGTTTGATTTCATGAACATGTGCGCCGGAATGAACATGAACAACTGGCATCTCTTAGTTGTTACTAGCTTGCATGGGTTTCTCAAGTCTGCGTGCCTTGCTAAACTACATGAGATCCTAGTCTTTGAAGGTACATCGTTTCCCTGCACATAGGAAAATGTTGAGCCCTACGAAACCATCTAGTGGCTCTGGAGCCCAGCCAGAGAAGTGATTTATGCTGCTGCTTAAAGAACTGGTTGTATTGAACTGAGTGGTGGATTACACGTTAGTCTGCAGTATAGTAACTTACAAGGAGGCTTTCCAGAGTGGTTCTGATTGTCTGAGATTTTCTCCATAAGCGACTTGGTCTCTGCATGATGTGAATACTGTATCTTATTTTAGATATCAAAGTGATTCTTTTTAATTCTGATTTTTTTTTTACCTTTGACTGATATCCAGGTGTACCCTCTGTATTACCTAATACTTATTTCTACTTATCCTTTATTTTTTAACCCCAGAGAGTCTAAAACTTTCTGAACTGGGCCTGAGATGTTAGAGTCAATAGAGATTCATGTGCCTGAATCCTGTTTTGAAACCCATGCTATAAAAGCCTCTGAATCTGCATTTTTAAACATTTCATTAACACCAGTTTGAAAGCATATGGATTGAATGCTAAAGAATTTGAACATCAAATTATTCTAAAGCAGCTTGAGTATAATCGTGAAATCTTTAAGCTACATTTTACTCATTTATTTCTAGGTAGGCATCTAGTCATGATTAAAGTCAGCAGTGTCCAAGTAAGTTATGAAAGAAGCAATCATTCAATCAGGACTAAAATATCTAATTCAAGCACAGTAATAAATATAAAAATTGTTTATTTATCAAATAGTCAATAATAATGGACTCTTGATTACAGATGTCAGGGAAACTGTCCCTAGACTTATCACAGAGGCTACTAATTAGCATTATTAGGTAGTGATGATAAATGAGTTTGACCAGGTATTTTCCTCTTTGATTCAGGCAGTTATCCCTGGAGTAATGACCTGTAAAGAAGTAATCTTCCCAGTTCAGATTTGACTGTGTCCTGACAGAAACTGTCATGAGTATTGACATTTGTATCATCTTAAAACTCTTAAAGTACCTGATGTTTCCAGGCATCTGATGTGCATGTCATCTATTGACAAAAAGGATCACTCCTCATGGAAAGAAGAATCAAGAATTTGAAAAATGGGTTTTAGTTCTGTATACCAGATAGTTCAGAATGTACTTTGTAATATTTGCCAAAATGAGGAACCAGCCCATCTTTCTCCTTTGAGGAAGAGCGAGTGAGCCTGGAGGTTGTGCGTGTGTTTTGTCTCGGTGACTTGGGAAGGTGGGCAGCTTACCGGGCTCCTGCCTCAAGATTAGAGAGAAATAAAAAGGCCTGGAGCTCAACGCACCTCTGGGTTCAGTCCCCAGCTCTGGAGGAAAAAAAATAGCAAAAAGAACCAGTGAAAACCAATCTTGAAATACAAGACCGTTTTTAAAAATCAGCTTTTTTTAAAGGTATGAACATAAAGTCAAGGAGGAAAATTTATAGTGGGAATTTAGCACTGAGATGGAAAACTTCAGCTTCACTGGGGTTACAGCTCAGAGGTGCAGCGCAACTGCGTGGCAAACGCAAGGTCATGAGTTCGATTCCTGGTACCAAAAAAAACCACTTCAACTTAGATCCAGTTTACCAATATAGCTTCAGACAAAGTTTAATTTCTTTGATCTTTGGTTTTTTTCATCTCAGAAATTGTAATAACTCCAGTAACTACCTCCTAGTATTTGAGTGCTGAATGAGATTATTCATTCAGACATCTACAGCTAGGCCTGCCATTTAGAAACACTCAGTAAGTGATCCAACTTATGTTTTCTTTCACTTTCCTGTCATTTCTACAGGGCTCTGCACAGACTTTTACATACTGCGTTAGTGTACAGTGTATGTTGCTTGTGTGAAGAGAGGTCTTATGTTTGCATTTCAAGTCTTACAGCTCGCTGCTTCTCTAGTTTCTATCCCTTGCTCCCCCATGCACCATCAGTTCCTCACTGCTTGTTATTAACTTACTGTTTCCGTATATTCTATTTTTTGCGTTGTCCTTCAGTGTTCCCTAAAGCTTGCCATTGAAGGACCCTGTGTCCCATTCCTAGGTCCTCAAATGGCAGAAGACACTATCAGTGTTAAGTAAACATTTTATTTTTAAGAACACAGTTAAATAGATTAGTTTGATTTAAAATCAGAGCATGCTGGGTGTAATGGCACATGCCTCTAGGGCCGTGCCTGCATACTTGGGAAGCAGGATTGCCCAAGCCCAGGACTTCAAGTTGGTGCTAGGAACTAGGAATACAACAAAGAATCAAATGCAGTCTCTAGCCCCAAGGACATTCCTTTAAATGAGGGGCCTTGTGTACTGTAGATAACTGGAATACAGTGATCTGTATTAGAACTTAATGACAAGCACACGTAAAAGATACCTTGGCATGGCACACTTGTTTTCCTTGCTAATCCTTTAAAGTTTTTCCTTGGCTATGGTTTCTTTTATAAAGCCTTCTTAATACCATATTTACTATGGAAAGTGATTAATTGTTGATGGCACAGATGTCAGGGAATACTTTGAAATTGTTGGCATCCAATATCAGATTGGAATAAAAAATAGAAAGTTTAAGAGAAATAAAGTGTTGCGGTTTCCTTTTCCCAATGAGATAATTTTGTATTACTTTATCATTTAGCATTTGGTAGAACTTGATCATTACTCAGTTAACAAGTATTTATGAATTTCCTGTAGTCCCTGAGCAGGCTGTGCTTTTTCACTCCTTTGTAGCACTACACAGCTGTTTTCACCATTAAGATCAACTGTCCAAGGGTCGCACTGTGGTGGTGAGGACTTAGAGGTAGCCACAGAAGTCTGCCCTAAAGAGGGCCTGTTGGGATCTGCAGTTAAACAAAAGATTGTGAGCAGAAAGTGTTGTGAATATGGGGAGAACTCTGTTATAGGGGAGGCAGAAACACTGAATGGGTTCATTATGGTCTACTCTGTGGGGTTGGAGAAGGGTACCCAAAGGAAGTGACATTTCCACTGAGACCTGGCATATGAGGACTTAGAGGCCAGGAGAGTGCCACAGGGGCCCTCAAGCAGGAAAAAACAAAGCAGTGAAGACTCTTCCTCCTATAATGGTATAAAACGAAACAAAAACATATATTGTATGTATTACCTACCTAATGGTATTAGGAAAATAAATTAGTAAAGCACTACCTAGCCAAGACTCATAAGCTATTTGGGGCTGCTTTTGTCCTGTGGGCATTTGCCAATTCAGAGGAGAAAGCTAGAAAGATTTCTGTAGCTTTTGATAGCCTTCCATGGGTAGGAATACAAAAAGAGGCTATGGGTTCCTCAGTGTTATTTGGAAATCCTGAAAGACTGAACCAAGAATAGAGAAAGCAAAGGTCACTGCTCTCTGGCATGGACCTCAACCCTCCAAGTCATCTGAGCAGTCCATGACTCTTGAAACCCTAATGTTGACCGAAGATGGTCTAGGTTTGCTAGCAATCTAGGTTCTTTGGAGGGTAAAAAAATTTCTTTCTAAAAGACTGTTACAGGCTTGCAATGATTTCTATAAGCAGTTTTTCAGATACGTTCAAAACAGTTCAAAGCAGCCAGTTACTTAAGGGCATAAGCCAATACAGATCCAAAACTAGGTGAAATATTAGGCACTAAAACAGCTTCAGGACCTACACGTCCTACAGGTATTATTTATAACAGACACAGATTTCAAAATAACTCTGCTTTCTGAGTTCAGAGACGAAAGGAGTGGCAAATACCAAAGAAATAGAAACATTTTTAAAAAATAAAACAACCGATTTTGGGGGAAAAATAAACATGCTAAGACCGAACTCAGTATGAGTTTAGTAGCAGGCAGGTCTTTATACATTAGTGCAGAGAGG
Source organism: Dolichotis patagonum (assembly GCA_004027295.1). NCBI lineage: Eukaryota > Metazoa > Chordata > Mammalia > Rodentia > Caviidae > Dolichotis > Dolichotis patagonum. The sequence goes on along the minus strand of PVJX010015809.1, from coordinate 26,506 downwards.
ATCCATGAATTGAATATCAGTTCAGAAGAAAATAACCAGAAAGGTGCACGGAGAGATGTAAAGATGAGGCAGAGGGACACACAGGAGATACAGCAGATACAAGAAGAGATCTAACACCTGTTCCAGCAGGAGGCTGAAAGAAAGGAAGGTGAGACAATATTGAAATGATGGCTGAACATTTCTCCAAAGCAGATAAAAGACAGCTGTAATTCATGAAGTGCGAAATAACCTAAGTAGTACAGTTTTTAAGTTTTATTCTGTTGTAGGCACATAAATACAAGAACAGTGAAAATATTTGTCCTGGAATGTTAATTCATAATAGCTAAAAAGTAAAAGCGTTTCAAATGTCCATCCCTATAGAATGGGTAAACAAAATGTAGGATATCCATACAATGGAATATTATGTGGCTGTTAGAAAATAAAGTACTGATACAACATGCATAAAACCTTCAAAGCATTACATTAAGGAAGCTAGGCATAAAAGGTCAGCTTGATGTGGTTTCATTTGTATGAAATATTAAGAATAGGAAAATCTATAGGAGTGGACTAGATGAGAGGAAAGTGAACACAGGTCTTCTTTTTGGAGAGATGAAATTAGATTGTAGTGATCATTGTCAACTCTGAATATAGGGAAGAATGAGTTGTGAACTTAAGGGTGAATTTTTATGGTATGTGTCCTCTGTATCGGAAAGGTTGCTGGGTTGTAGCTTAGAGGTAAGAGTTTGCCTAGCATGCACAGGCCCACGGTTCAGTGCCTAGCACCACATTGAAAAGGTGGCAGGAATCCCAGACACATCCTAGCAGAACTACAGGAGCCAAGCAGAGCGTCCTACAGGCAGGCAGTGGGGCCAGGTGGAGCATCAGCAGTAGCGGTGAGTGACTGGTAGGTGAATTCTCACCAGTGGTAATGGATGGGGTCAGGAGGACAGCAGACACTTCAGTGAGGACGTCATCACTGTGCTGAATTGCTCCCTACCGAACGAAGCAGAAATAAAAGACATTTTCAGAAAATCAAAAGTAAAATTTAAAAGGTGAGAGAGCCCTTGTGTCGAGAAATCTTCAATGAAAGAGTCACTAATGGATATTCAGCCAAATAGATTGATTCCCGGCTGAAGACCAGCTATACTGCAGGTCATAAGGATGTGCAGGACTGGGAATTTCTGCTCCTAGGACATACCCCGCAGCATCAGGATGTCTTCTCCAGAAGACAGGGACCAGAAGTTTATAAAGTGTGTCCAGTGCCTATCGGAGGAGACTGGATAGATTGTGTGCGCTAGTCCCCAGTGATCGTGGGTGTCCCTTCCAAGGTGTCAGGTGACTTAGGATAACAAAGGGAAGGGCAAGAACCTTACTGTAAGATATTTTAAGAGGCGGCAGTTGTTTACATTTTATTATGGCATGTCGTATTTGTCTTATTTTATTGTCGTTAATCTCTTATTGTGCCTTTGTAGTAAAGTAAGTTTTTTCATAGTTATGTACTTATAGGGAAAAATTTAATGTGTGGATTTTTAGGGTACAGCCATGAAATCAGTGAGCAGCATGCAGCAATACAAATGAATCCCACAAACCGTATTAGGGGAAATGGGGCAGACACGCAAGACTACATGATGTGTGATTTCATTTATGTTGAGGCGTACTAATCAGGAAACCTAACCTGTGTCCAAAGAGTTAGGGCAGTAGCCACCCTTTGCAGATGCAAGTCCCTTGCCTGGGTGCACGAGGGTGCTCAGATGTGCTGTGAATCTAAACGTAGGCTTCACAGCTATATTCAGCTTGAACTTGCCATACTGTATACTCAGGTGTATATGTATACATTAAAAGATTTGTACAAGGTGAAAATGTTTGACACTTCTCAATGAATATTCACTATGTAAAATAATATCCTGTGTTTGTAGGAAGAAATGTAGAGAAATTAAAGAATGGGAAGTATTGGTTTGTGAGAGGTCAAATACTTGTGTTTTTGCTGGGCACAGTGGCACGCACTAGTATCTCAGCTCCTCCTGGGGCTGAAACAGGAGAATTGCTTAAGCCTCGAAGTCCACTGCCAGCCTGAACAACATAGTGAGGCCCAGTCTCTTTAAAAAGGCATAACAAAAACAAACATACAAAACAGACAGAAAATTTAGACTGAAGAGATTACTCATTTTGCTACTTTAAAATCTAATATTAATTTTGAAATTACAAAGGAAAATCTAAATTAAAGGAGTTTGTTATTTTCTGGATATTTTCCATAGATTAAAAAAATAGTTGAGTTTTTCAGTAATCATCTGTATTTTTAGACCTTTTGTCTATTTTGCTGCCTCCCATCTTGTTTGGCCTATTTCTAACCACCACTCGATCTGGCAAGATCCTTTGAGAATTCTGTGGCACTTAATGTGTATTGTTCCCTAGAGGAATCAGAGAAGAAAATAAAGATGCAATTTCTCTCCTGGGATGAAACAGAAAATTAATTGAAAAAGAAAGAGTCCATAATTCAACACACAGTTAATACTGGGAAGAAAATACGGTTCTCATTTGTTTTTTCTGTACACTGGTAATCACCAGCAGAGGTTGTGCTCTGTGTGCAGCAGCTTGGGTGGCTTGTCTTTGTGTTTCACCTAGTTGATTTATATATGATATAAGCTGTAATAATTTTTATGCATCATCTGCTTACTCTTTCTTTGCCTCCAACTCATCAGTTGGCTTCTAAATTCCATGTTAAGATTTTGAAAGAAATACTTCAACAAAAAATGAGTTGTATTTTTGTTATAGTGATTCTGCTGCCTGGATTACAAGCACTCTGTCTCCATGCTTGGATAAACTCCATCAGAAGCACATTATCCCCCTACTTCTGTGGCCAGCTGCCTAATTGTATCTGCTGTAACCACATGCTGTTGGAACATGATACCAATGAAGAACAGGAATGATAAATTACTCCCTGCAGGTGATAGTAATAATGATAATTTTTAATTTCCCTCTTCAGAAGGTCTAGTCTGAGCTTATTTCATTGACTGTTACATACACACATGATGTGTCCTGTTTTAAGAAAGCATCATCACACCAAATACATGAAAAAGTAGTTTTTTTGTTTTGTGTCATTTTCTTCACATGAGCTTGTATAAAACATGTACATTTAAATTTACATTTACATTTAAATGTGTATAGAATAAACAAGCAAAACATGGCTTAAAACAATTCTGATTTTTTTTGTCACTTTGTGAAATCCACAAAAGAGATGAACAGTTCTGAAACTGTATTATAACGCTTAGGAATATATTTAGAATGTGCAATAAAGCTTATGCTTGTACTGTTTTCCCGTGCACTTCAAGTAATTGTGGAAGATTTTCAACAAATTTCAGAAGTGATCAAACGATCCCAGGAATTTACTAGATGAATGAGTTTTCCTTATATTCTGTTTTCTTCTATCATCAGAAGATGTTGTTTCCCATTTTCTCTTCTCTTAGGACTTAAATGTGGTATAATTCAGTGAAATTTTATTTGCTTGTGGCCTTGCCTTTGCAGATGAGCTCTGCTCCTCCTGTGAGGCACATGATCTTAACATTTTTTTTGTTTTCCTCATCAGTTCCCAGTGCTCCTGACAAGAAGCGTATGTAAGACAAAGGAGAAATTTATTAGGTGGTCAGGCTTCTCACCTATGTGATCTTTCCAAAGCACATGTCAAGTTGTAACTCCAGTTATTTATTGCTTTTACCTATTGGTCATCACGTCCACTTTGCAATGTAGTTGTTGTTCTTACATTTGCCTGACTTCCACAGGGCACATATAAGTTCACTGAAATTAAAATACATAAAGGTAGCCTGTTAAAGTGACTGTAACAAGGTGGTGAAACTACAGTTGAAAAATAGTAGCATATTGTGTTCCCTAAACAAAATAGTTCTCAAATTAACTGATGTGTTTGATTGGTTACATCACTATTCTTTCCGACTAGGCAAAAATAAAAATACTAATCATTAATTGGTTTATAGAACTATGTCAAGTTCAAAGGTTTTTTTCTTCATTTTTACTTTGTATCTGTAACTGTTAAGTAGTCCCCATTACCTTTGGAAGATATGTTTTGAAGACAGGTTCTCACTGTGCAGTTCAGGCTGGCCTTGAACTCACTTTGTAGCCCAGGCTGGTCTTGAACTCACAATGATCCTCCTGCCTCAGCCTCCCAAGTGCCGGGGCTACAGGCATGTGCCACCATGCCCGGCAGCATCCCTAGTGGATTCCTGAAACCAGAAATTTTTCCTATACAAATACACATATGATTAACTTTAACTTATAAGTTAGGCAGTGAGAGATTAACAATAACAACAAGTAGTACAAATGTAGGAGTATGCTGTAATGAAAGTTATTTAAAACCTATGAATTCTTTCTGGAATTTTCCATTTACTATTTTCAAGCTCACTTGACTAAGGAAACAGGAAGCAAAACGATGGCTAAGGAGAAACTACTACAGGGCCAAAAAATAAATAAGAAACCCAGTTTCGTTAGTTTGCATTTGAGGATAAAAATGTATTTTGAAATTAGAAACGTCCCTTTAGTTTCTCAGAGGAAAAATGTTCCCCTTTCTCAGTCATGTGAAAGCTAGCTGTTGAGTCAGTTACCTAATTCTAAAACCTTGGTGAATGTCTTCCTAACTTCATCTCATGATTTTGCTTTCTTCTTCATGTATGCTGACTGGTTTTTAGTATTACTCTAAACCAAGCATCATTGGGAAGGAAAATCTTCTTGAAGAGTTGCAAGCAGAATGGTGCATTTCAAAGAGAACTGTAAAATAGATGCATTTTCAGATTTCCCAAATGCTCATAACCAAAGAAAAGACTAAATCTCCCATTTTCATTTTTCTCCTCTTGAGGCTTATCTCTGATTATTGATTACCTAAATATTTCTCTTATTGTATTATTGGGCAGGGGTGTTACAGTACAATTTCTTTCTTTGACTTTTAACTAAAATTCACAGATTTGGGGATTGGGAAGCAGTTCTGAAATATCTTTATATTTTCCAGTCTTTTTTTATGTTTTTATATTTTATGAGCTCTTGTATCAGCCTGTTTTCAGACTTAATGCCAGCCTCTTGTTTTTGTTGTTGTTGTTCAAGAGTTGAAAAACACGTTTCTCCATCTGTCGAGGTGCTGTCCACCTACAGAAAGTTGTGATTTCTTAAGTATTACTTTGATGGTGAAGAGTATTTAAAGAAAAACTTCTCTGTTTGTAACCCTTGTGATGTTTCAGTTTCCCTCCCTAACAGTTCTCCAGCTCTTGGTGATGGGTACTGGTGCCCTGCAGTTTAACTCATCTATGACCGTACCAGAGGTGGCACAGAGTCCACAGATGAAAGGCTCTGTCTTGCAGACTGCTCCTTCAGGCACCAGTCGCAGGGGTGGGGCCCAGGTTAGCCACTCTGTCTGTGGTGGCCGCAAAGCAGGGTTGTTCACGGCCTCCGCCTCAGTGTCAGTCCTGTGCTGTAATAGTTCACAGATCCCAGAACAGCCAGTGCTTGCACTGGGTCAGCATTCTCTGGAGGAGTATTTTAGTACTAGAAAAACAACTGAAAAAAGATGCTTTAGAAACACATTCTGATTACATGGTTTCATTTGATAATCTATAGCTCAGTACCACATTTGTCTATAATTTTATTTGATGGGGATATGAATAGTATTTTCTTTCTTTCTTGGTAAAATATAATAAACATCAAGCTTAAATATTGAATTTGCTTTGGACTCAATCCATATTAAACCTCCAAGGTCAATAAAATTCTACATTCTTAGGGAAAGCAGCCAAGTACATAAATTAGCTTTATAGTGATTTTTTTCAATAATCAGTGTTTATTTTTAATACTTTATAAGCTTAAGTTAATGCTTTTTTTTTTTTTTTTTTTGGTACCGGGGATCGAACTCACGACCTCGTGCTTGCCAGGCAGGTGCCTAAGCCACTGAGCTAAATCCTCAGCCCATTTAATGCATTTTTAAATTTTTTTTTATTTTAAAGGAAGTAAGAATAGTAAAATAAAACAAAACGGTAGGAAATCCACAATTGTTACTAATTATAGCATAGTCTTATCTTCTAATTAAGTTGCTCAACCTGCCAGTCTCAGGCTTGCAGAGTCAGTCAAACAGCTAAAATGCTGGATTGCTTCCTTACTTCAGTTATCATCATCTCAGCCTGTGTTGCAGCTGTTTGCTTTGCGGGGCAGGGGTGGTACGAGGAGGTGGAGGCGACTTCCTTGCTGCTTCTCCCAGGCCCACAGGGCCTCTACAAGCCCACAGGGAGGCTGCCCGGCGTCCTTAATGCTTCTCCCCAGCTGGCAGGACCTCCGCTGGTGCCTGCCGTGTGTGTGGGGACTTCGTGGCTTCCTTGCTGTTCCTTTGCTACCGGTAGAGCTCGGGCCACCCCAGCAAACGGAGTACAGGGACTGCATTGCTTCCCTGCTGCTTCTCCCCATCCGCCAGGGCCACCACCCCTGTTTTTCTTATTTTTGCTGGGTTCCTGATTTCTCTCTCTCCATGGACTTCTAGTCTCAGTTTAGATCCTTCCTGTGTCCATGGGACCCACCTCCCTTCTCCTTTTCTTCCTCATGTTGCTGTATTCCAGGGTCTGGTCACCAACCTTGGAGAGAGTTTGTCTGCTGCCCACTGCTCCACCATTGCCCAGAAGTCCCTAGTTAATACACTTTTAAAAACAATTTAAGTCAAGCTAGTCCCATGAGTGAACAACAAAAAACAAATGGTATGGTTTACATTTTAAACCAAAAAGTTACATATTTGTCTCAATGTGTTTTCCATTAGGGAATGTTTTGTACCACCATAGTAATCCTTAGTCTCTGGAGTTTTTCCTGAAACATAAATTTTATTTGTTTTTCATGGGGTTTTTTCCCCAGAAAAAGCTAACATTTTAAAATTATTTCTATTGCTCCTGTCACAAAAATACTCTTAGTATTTTAAAATTGGACACACTAAATCAGAAGAAACTAATGAGCTGGCTTCGGATAAACGAATCTGTTTCCATAACTGCTGTGCATTAAACCATCCCCAAAACGTCGTTACTTGAGGCTACATTTGTATTTACTTGTTTATGATTCCGCTGGTCGCTCCTGGCCTCTCTATCCTGCTGCACGTGGTGGGCTGGAGGCCTGGCTGGCGCAGGAGGCACACGGGGGCCTGTGACCCATGTTGGCATCGCAGTCAAGAGTCTGGGGCTGGTCGGGGCCAGCTGGATGTCTCTCTCCCTGGTCTCTCACCTTTTCATACTCTAACCTGGTCCTTTCTGTAACGGAACATTTACTGATTTTTTGATTTGCCTGTTACCCTCAAATGCTGTTACTTCAGTTTTACTTACAACATTTTTTCAGTTATTTTTTGATGAGCACATGCTTGCATTACAAAACGATTATAATTCCTCATGGGGAGTTGGTACACATACTCATTTTTACTTGTAACATCTTTCCTAGGAAAAATAGTGACCTGCTGTAAGTTTAAGAGGCCTCTGGTCTTTGAAATGATATGTAATTTGCCATGTTTTGAAAGTTTAAAAAAAATACTGTATCAGTTTAGTAATCATTTGTATTCCCCTTTCTTAAAAAAATACAGGCGATTGCTGGCTATTTTGATATATATTTTGAGAAGAATTGCCTCAAGAGGGTAAGTATCATGAGTTATTCATAAGAATTAATTATGCAGAGCACACTGTATTCTATTTTTGTGCCCCAAGGTGTTTGATCGTAAGCATTTTGCTGTGATTGGAGCTTCTGTTTGATTTAGTAGATTAATGTACCATGATATTAAAAATCTTGTACTTTATCAGATACTTTTGAACTTTACCAATGCAGGTCGTGTTCTCTACGGGACCCCAGAGTACCAAAACACACTGGAAACAAACAGTATTTCTACTAGAAAAGCCATTTTCAGTAAAAGCAGGTGAGGAAAAAAAAGAAAGGAAAAGATATACTTGGTAACCCTAAATAAACAAGTTGCTCCCTTTACAGCCGTGTGTTACGTGTTTACCATGTTTGGAACAATGCAGCACATGCTAAGGTAAGGTGTGTGAGCTTACTGTCTCCATAAATTTCAGTTGGCAAATCATGTAATTGCAGACATTTCTAAAAAATTCTAACTCTTCTGTTTATTGAAATAGAGAGTGTTTAGCTCAGGAATACCACAGAATGATTATGAAATGTTTCTTTACATTATTATGTTACAGTGCAGTATCACTTTTATAGTATTAAACTGTTAGTAACAAAATAACTCATCTCATGAGATGCAAATTAAACTAAAAGAATGTTTTCATTTCCTACGTGACTAAAAAGGAGTATCACCAGTAGAATTATAAATTAACTCTTGTTACATAAAAATCTTCTTATCCCACTTTTACTAAAAGCCTTCTGGAAGATAGACTTGCCGAATGTACAAGTTTGAGTGAAAAGATATTGTATGCCACTATTAAATCAGGGAAAAGCTAAATGACTAGAACCATGAGACGCTTTCTCATCCATCAGTTTGCTGAGAAGGAGAAAAGGCCATAAAGCTTACCAATGCAAAATGCTGTAATACTGTAGTCAAGTGAAGCTTGGGTACTCTTCTGCTGGTAGTTTTATTTGGTGTAACTTAAGAAAACAGTTTGATACCATCAAATTAAGTCTAAATGGATCCCTGCAACCCAGAAAACTTTTTTCTAGGCTGTATTCTGAACAGTCTCCCCCACAATGTGTACAAAAATCTTTACAATAGTTTGTAGAAGTGAAAGATTGGAAACAACCTGAGTGTCCATCAGAAGGTGAATAGATACAGTGGCTAAGTAGAATACAATGTCAAGTACACTTTTTTTGGTACTGGAAATCGAACTCAGGACCTTGTGTTTGCCAGGCAAGTGTTGCGCTACTGAGTTACATCCCTGGCCCTGTGGAATGAAGTCTGTAGGGCAGCTAAGTTATGCGTGTGTGTGTGTGTGTGTGTGTGTGTGTGTGTGTGTGTGTGTGTGTGTGTCTCTTCAGCTGACTGTCCCCAGCTCTGCAGCACAAACCTGAAAAGCAACACTGAGTGAAAAAAGTTGCACAGTGGCTTCTACAGTATGCTGTTTATATGAAGTTTTAAAACATAGAAACTCCACATACATGAGTTTAGAAAAAGTTGAGCAACTTAGGAGTGATATTCACTAGCTTCACAAGAGGTGGCTTCTGGGGAAGGCTGAAATGTGGTTAGGGCAGATGACAAAGGGACCTCAGTATCATCTCTGCTGAACTGTCTTTTAAAGCCAAGGTGGTCACTGTCTTAATCTCTTTCATAAAATTGACATGGCTTTCATTTCACTCTCGGTGCATAAATTGAACAGAATAGATGCAAAGAAACGCCCTGAGAGGAAAGCCACCTTTTGTCATTTTCACACTGAGGTCGCAGTACTCCTTGCAAAAATAACATCCTGATGGTGTCATTGTCTCAGTTTCCAGAAAACTTGAAAACAGCACAGCAAAACTGAAATGAGGCAACAAAAATGCGGTCCTTTGAACCCATTTATGCTAAAGATTACAATTTTTGGAATTTTTGCCTTGAAATTCAGATGTTACCTAGAAAAATTCTAGGAACAAGAATTTAAAGAAAAAAAAAAAAACTGCATTCTGTTTCATTGTTACAGGCCAAACCCTAGAACACTAGGCCCGGAAGGGCTGAACCCTCATTTTTGTGCTTGCCTTGCTTTGATATACTTCTGGCATTTGCATTGACATCTGGAAATTGGAAGTGCTTCTTCATTGTGATTTTTGACATCTTACTGCTGGCAGTATAAAGGGTGCTAGTCCATTCATAGTTTACTCTAGGGGAAATTTAAGATAGTTTTTGAGTTTGATGGGTCTCAGAATGCTCTCATACCTAATTACAACAAAATGTTTGATGACTAGTGAAGTTTTGAATTTGCAGCTATTCTTTACCTAATAATCCTTAGCATAATTGGTTCATACTTTGCCCTTCAAGTTTCTCAAATACTGTGAAGCAAGCATGTGGTTCTCATGTTGCCTTCTAGCACTACCTACATTACTTAACGTAAACTTCGTAAGTCAGATGACAATCATGACATCTTCAAAGTGCTGAAAGAAACTGTCAATCGAGATTCATATCAAGGAGAATATATTACAGAGACTTTTTCAGAAGGAAAAGACTGAACAAGGTATATACAAAGTGGAAAATTTCACTAAACAGAAACTGGGATCTAAAAATAAAGCAGTATAAAATAAAAAGTGGTAAATATGTGAGTCCGTGGAAGAGCCTTTACAGTCTCATTTTGTAGCTTTTTAAAAGATAATTGACTGAAGCAGAAATACTGTATTATGGATTTCATAGCATGGCAAAGTTTAAGCAAACATATTGTCAATTTCAAAATATGGAGGTGTAAAAGGTAGAAAATACCAAACAAAAAAGATTAACAAGAAAACATGAAGTTCTTGTGCTACACATGAAGTGCTTTGATATTTGAAGGCAGACTACAGTAAATTACATACACTGTACATTCTAGAACAAGAGCTAACAAATAGACTACAATACCAGGTACAGCTAATAAGCTAGAAGGAGGAGTAAAGCAGACTTCTAGAAATTATTTAGTTCAAAAGACAAAAAATGAACAAACAGATACCGATGCAAAGATAAATGCAGTTGATAGTTACATTCAATGTCAGTGGTCTAAATATGCCAGTTGAAAGGGAGAGATAGTCCAAATAAAACTAAGAACTAACTTAATACTGTGTGAGAAATACACCTTAAAGTCTTGGACTCTCCAGTTCCAGGAAAGATGAATTCAGTGCGTTCCACATTCCATGACATCTCTTCCATAGAGTGCAGCTGTAAAAGCAGGGTCCACAGAGAGAGCAGCTGCTTAAGATCCCTGAAAAGCACATGACAGCAGGTGAGCTGGAGGAGAGTAAGAATGCAAAGTACCTGCAAACTGGTAGTCAGCTCATGCTTTGATCCCCCAGGCTGGACCTCAGACAGCCCGAAATCTGCCAGGGAGCATTGCTGCAGACTGGAAGCTGCAGAGGCCCTGCATTTCAGGTTTTGGAATAAATCAGGGTCCCGGATGCAGAGCAGGGAAACCCATTTTTCTTCTCTGGTATTTTCCTCCTCTTCTCATGCCCAGATTACCAACCAGTCCTGCAGTGGAGGCAGCAGTAGCTGGTAGCAGTGAGATACCATGGACACCTCACATGGAAGGGATGAGAGATAAATGAGTGGTGTGGATGGCTGGGATCCAGGCAGCCAGCCTGTTAGGAGCCTGCTGCAGAAGAAGTCTCCACACACACATTGTTTCACTGGCAAATTCTCCCTGTCACTTAATGCACAGACCTCAGTTCTACATCATGTCTTCTAAAAGGAAGAACGCTAACTTGGTGAGGCCATCTCTACCTTGGCCTCTGATGCTGGGGTTGCAGGCGTGCCCACCGCACTCCGCTCTCAGACTGAGAATTTGCCTAAATAATTCAGCTACAATGTGATCGGCTAGAGGAAAATAGAACTGTAAAGAGTTTAGTTTGGGGGGATTTTTGTTTATTTACAATGTACTTTTAAAAATAGTACCAAATAAAGTGCCTGTAACTCTTCAGCCATTTCCAACATTGGGACTCAAGGACCTGCCTCCCGCAGTCTATGGAATTGTGAATTCCTACTTCAATTTGAGGCATTTCTTTTCCTATAAAAATAATGTTCAGTTTTATTTTATAGGCATATAGTAGTTTTCACCTTAAAAGTCCTGTTTTCGTGTGGTTTGGCTTTGAAAATATTAAGGTCAGTTTATACTTCTCTTCGTTTATATAGTAAGCTTTTGTGTACAAGAGCATTGGTGTTACTTTGTTTTGTTTCATTTTTAAACTCTAAGCTGCAATAGTGATAAAAATGATTTGTTATGTTTTTCTTTTCCCCTTCTGGGAAGATGAAATTTCAGTGCTCTGGAAGAAATTAATTTTAAGAAACATTCTAACAGAATGGAAATGAAATCAATTTTGTTCTTGACTGAAGCGCAGCTACTTGTATAGTAATCGCTGTCTGCCAGTGATAAAAAGCAGGGTGCTCCTGCTCAGCTCTGTGGAGGAGCCTTTGCCGCTCTCATCACAATACACACACTTAACAACATCGGTCACTTTCTATCTGCCTGACACTGATTAATTACTGGATCCATTCTGCTGTTTCTCCACTGCCTTGGCACTTCAGTCAGGCCCCAACAATTGAAGCAGTGCAGCAGTGTGAATTACATATTTATTACTCTGACCCGTCCTGCCATTTAATTAACTTAAGTATGTGTACCTAGTCTTTGAAATTAACATTGTGAAAAAGATTTTATTTGTATTGCATTTCAGACATGAAAATAACAGTATCACCATTCTCTAAGGCAATTCATATAACTTTAATTTTTTAACATAGCTCAATTTTGTTTCATATTGATGCTTAAATTTTTGTTTCACATTGATACTCATTACTAGGTTTGTAGCTCATGATAGAGCTAGCATGTGCAGGACTGGATTCAGTCCCCGGCACTGCAAAACAAGTAGAACAGAAGTCTCCTTTACTAATTCACGTTGGCTTGGGCTCATTTCTAAAGAGGAATGCATAGAACTCTCACAGATACATCCTTTGAACCTGGAAGCACCATGGGATATGTCCATTTCCACTCTTCTACTAACATTAACCAATTCACTTGGTTTTTTTTTCTTTAAACACTCCAAATGCAACTCATGAAAGAACAGCATCCACTAGAGCAAGTGCGTTGAAAGCAGCAGCAGCAGCAATACCTCATTCACATCAGCAAGGAAGTCACTTCGGTGCACCAAACATGTTAGGCTGAGCTACATTTGAAGTAACGCTCATCGCCCTCAGAAATCACCGAAGTGCAGATCAGAATACCTAGATTCTGGTTTTCATTTATCCAGATAATGAAAGTTTCATTTTCTTCTTTCTGCTTGTTTAGTTGATTGGTTTCTAATAATACAGTGTTGCCAAAGATGACAGAAACGTAAAAAATAAAATCTATTGTATATTTTTATGAAGAAATTTCACTAATAATATGTGTTCAGGAACTGATTCAAAATTCAGATTTAAATTCTTCACTGCTCTAAAAAGCGGAAGTAACACTATTTTATAAAACTAGCTTTATAAAACTGTCTTTTTCTTTTAAAAATAGAACAAAATTTCATAACAAAATAACAGAATAACAATAGTTAAGTAGGGAAAAGGAAAAAATGCAAGTCAGTTATACTATCAGTGTCTCTTAGTTCTTTAGTGTCTCTTAGTTCTACCGTCTACATACTGATTGCAGAAATTTTTACGCTCATATTTTGTACCATGAGCTACTGCTTTAAAGATAACATGTCTTCATTTTCAGACGTTAAATCTAGCAAACTTCTCCTCATGGTGTCTAACTTCAGTTTCATACTAAGAAGACTGTATTAACGTACTGGATGTGCACAATTTTATTGAATCTTTTCCTGAGTCATTGAAAAATGGCCCATTTGTGATTTGCTAAATCTCCATAATGATTTCTCTGCTGTGTTGCTTTTATTTGTTTACTTTTAAAGCATCATTTTTCCCCCCTTTTTTGGTGCTCATGGTACTGAGGATTGAACTCAGACTTTAGCCATGTTCTCAGCTCACTTTTAATTCTTTGAAACAAGGTCTCACTAGTTTGCTAAATTGCCCAGGCTGGGGTTAAATTTATAAACCTCCTGCCTCAGCTTCCCAGAGTGCTGAGCTCTTTAGGGGAGCACCGTCATACCCAGCTTAAAGGCATCACATTTTAAAAACAATTCTATTGTGCTATAATTTACATCTAAAAAAAAGTATGCATTTTAGTTTTACAGTTTGATGAGTTTTGATAAATGTTTATACCTCCATAAGTGCATCATTCCAAAAAGTTTCCTCCTCACCTCTCCTGTGTGGTCTGTCTCCAGCTCAAGACAACCAGTGATGGGCTCTCTCCCATTATATGTTAGAATCACCTTTGTATTTTTAGTTGATAGAGGATTATTCAAAATGTACTCTAAGGGGCAGGGATATAGCTTGTGGCATAGCACCTGCCTGGCATGTGCAAGGTCCTGAGTTTGATTCCCAGTACCAATAATAATAGTATGCTCTGGCTTCTTTAGCTAGATAGCATCTTTTTTAATTTTTAAAAAATTTTCTTTGAGATGTGTCAGTGTATCATTAGTTTGCTCCTTTTATTGGCAAATAGCATTCCTTCGTGTGGACATACCAGATCTTACCTATGGTTGACCTACTGCTGGACTCTTGAAATTGTTTTTAGTTATGGTCGATATGCATAAAACTGCTGGGAATGTTTCGAGTCTGTGCAGAACTGGTTTGCATTTCCCTGGGATGGGTACCTGGAAATGGACAGGCTTGGTCTTTTGGAACATGTTTAACAAGAAGCTGGCAGATATTCTCAGTGTTGCAGATAACACTGCTGTTACAATTGTGTATTTATTCTACATCCTCACCGACACTGTATAAAAAAAATTTTAATTTAAGCCGTTCCTTTGGGTACTTTTATCGGTATCTTAAATTTGCATTTGCCTCATGACTAATGATGTTGACCATCTTTCTGTGTGTCTTTTGGACATTATTTCTGAGATTTCTGTGCTGAATTTTTAAGTGGGCTATTTTCCGTCTTACTGATTTGTAAGAATTATTTTTTATTATATGGCTGAAATTTCTTTGTCAGATACATACATACTGCTAATATTTTTACCATAGTTCCTAGAAGATCTTTTCATTTTCTTAATACTTTTTAAAGAATAGAACTTGTTAAGAGTTTTGATGACATAAAATAGTTTATGCTTTAGGAGGCAGCACGCAGCCCCTGCTGTGAACAGTGTTATCTGGGCTTTTTCTGGACTTCCGTACCAGATCAAGGAAGCTGCTTGCTATTCCTGGCACCAATGTTCTCAGCACCAGTGCTACTTTTGTCACATGCTTTTGCTATACTTCACAAGATACAATGTCTTTTTTGCTCAGTGGACTTTGGCATCTGTGTTCTATAGAATTTTTCCCCCAGGGGTTTAGCTCAGTGGTGTTAAGTGCCTGCTTGGCAAACACAAAGTTGTGAGTTCGATCCCCGGTACAAAAAAAAAAAAAAATTTTTCCCCCTTAAAAAGCTGCTAAAATTCACCAATAAAGACCTATAGGCCTGTTTTGTAAGGGAGATACTAAAATTTGTAAATTTTTCCTCTAAGCATTGTTTTAGCTATTGTACATTTTTATATGTTGTGCTTTATCATTTCAATAAAAATGATAATTTTCCTTGTGTTTGTTTTTGCTTTGACTTAATGGAGTAAATCTCGGGTTTAATTCTGTCACTTGCTGTTTTTTCCTCTCTGCTGCTCTCATTGGGGGCTAAATATATTTCTTACGTTGTTTACCCCCCCAAAAAATGTACGTCTGTCGCAGGCTACCATCGAGTAATAGAGCTTCCTATGTTGTAGGGGGTCCTTGTGACATACTTCATTCCTCTGCTCCAGGCCTTCCTGCTATTGCTACAGAACATTTTTTGCCCAGCATTTTGAATCCAGCACACTTACACTTACTATTCTTGTTTTAAACAGTTATTGTAAATAATTTTTCCAGAGATGTCTTTAGTGTTTATTGCACACGGAGCTGTTTTTGGCTTTCCTTTAATATTTCTTATGGTCAAGGTCCACTGAAAAACAACTTCTCTTTTTTTGCTTCTCTGAAAAACCCCTTATTTTACCTTCATTTCAAAAATATATTTTCTGTATATTGAATTCCTAGTTAATAGTTTTTCTTTCATCCCTTCAGAGTATTTATTTTGCTTAGGTGGGTTGCGCCTTTGGATCTCTGAGTTTATAGTTTTATGAAACAGCATATTTTCTGCACGGATCATTTTTCCTGGTGCCCGTTGTGCACATACCAGTTTTCCAGGCAGACACGGGCTGGGCTGGGCCGGGCCGTAGGACAGAGTCCTGTGGTGACTGCATCTGCCTCGCCATTAGTTCCTGGGCAGAGAGGAGGTCTTCCGTCCCTGGGCTCCAGCCCAGAGGGCTCTGGCGCTGCCTCTCCGGTCTGCTGTCCCCGTGTCTGCAGTGTCTTTCTGGCCACTGTGGCTCAGATCCTCTCGAGCTCCAGGAGTTCTGTTTGAACCTCCTTTGTCTTATCTGTTCCTCTGGTTATGAGCATGTTTTCTCTTGACCTGCTTTTCTATTACTGAGTTTTCTGCTAATAGGACTCAAATTTCTATTTTTTAACCCACCTATTAATTTTTAGGTGGCTATCAGGCATTACAAATTTTGTGTTACCAAATGCTTGGGTTTTATTTCATCTTTAAAACTTGGAAGTTTCTTTTCACAGGATAGTAAATGACTTAGAGATCACCTTAATCTTTACAGAGATTATGTTAAAACTTTGGGAGCCTAGAGTAGCCTTTACTCTTGAAATAGTTTACTTTTAATGCTAAAGCAAAATCTTTCTTAGTGGCATGGCTAATTACTCCTTAAAAGTTCATTTTCATTCAGAGCCGTAATTTTACCCTACCATGCACAGACTAGTATTCAGCTAGCATCCAAAGGGACAGTGTAGATTTTTGGAACGCTTTCATTGAGAATGTTTTCTGAAGTTAATGTCTTCCCCCCTCCCTAACATTTTATCCCTGCTTTTATTTCTGTTTCTTGTCATACTGCTTTGGATGGAACATCCGAAAGTTATGTGAAGTAATACAGTGCCAGTGATAGCTTTGCTATTTTTTTTTACTTTAAATGCTGCTGTTTATACTTTTTGTCTGTTTGCTTTCAGAACTTTGTATTCTCTAAGGAAGTTATTCTTGTTGATAGCAGACTTTGTATTCTCTAAGGAAGTTATTCTTGTTGATAGCAGACTTTCTATGAATTAATGCTAACATTTACTAAAGAATTGGTGGTCATTACATGGTGATTTGAACATGTGTGCCCTCCAGTCCGGTGTAGTGTGAAGGCCGGCGGATAGTCACGGGTCGCTTGGGCGTGCTCTGGGAAGCGTGCTCTGGGCAGTTTCTTTAAATTCCCACAGCTGAAATGCTGTTCCCCGGACGCCTTGTGTGTGTGCTTCGTCTCCCCTCGGTGCTACCTGGGCAGGTCTGCATGCTGCTGAGTGTGCGCAGGCTGGCCTCACTGGGGCAGCCCCATGCTGCAGATGTGGGGTGAAGGCCACACTGGGGCAGCGCTTTCTCTCCACCCGGGCCTGTGGCCTCTGGGAGGGACTTGATCTTGTGTGCTCTCTGGCCAGAACCTGCCACAGTGCCTCCCCTGCAGATGCCAATACCAGTGACTGCCCCTGGCTCTGTGTGACTGCTGGGGGTTTGCTCAGGGTCTCCCAAGAATGTGGGAGCTAGTGTGGAGTTCTTACTTTGTTCAGAAATCAATGAAAGAAGATCGCTGTGTTATCGTGAAATCTGAGCTGGGTCCACGTGGTGGTTCATCCTATGATTGCAGTGCACGGGGAGGCTGAAGCAGAAGGGTCACAAGTTAGAATTCCCAGCAAACGGCTCAGCTCTTGAGACCTTTCTGCCTCAGCAACTTGAGATTTAGCAAGAGCCTGTCTCAAAATGAAAAATTTCTGGTGGGGATGGAGCTTGGGTTCAGTCTCCACTACCGCCCCCCCCCCAAAGCTAAGCTCAGTGTGCTGTTGATGCCTGTAGTTCCAGTTACTGGTATCATTTTTACTTCTCTGCTAGACTATATTCCTTGAATTCATAAAACATTGTTTTGCCTTTCTTTTACAGGTGAATCCTTGAAAGGGAAAATCACAGTTCACAAGAATAAGAAAGATCCTCGCTCTCTCATTGTGACACTCACCTTGAATAATTCCACGCAGACTTACGGTCTCCAGTGAGAAAGCCGCAGTTGCCCAGCTTCGTGGCAGCTCTTGGTGCAGGGTGGGGAAGGGCAGGCTTCCCTGGAGCCCGTGGATGGTGGGCCCTGGCCTGAGCCCCCTCAGCGAGAGAAGCACGGGAAGGGTCTGCTGGCCTGCGCTGGGGACGGCCCCTGACCCCCCCGGCCACAGCAGCATTTTCAGGTGGCTGTGCAGCAGATGGGCGCCTGCGGCCCTCTGCTGCGCATGGCCGCCTCGATAATCATGTTCCTTAGCCTGTACCCGGAGCGGTCACTGCCATCGTGTTTTTAGTAAGTTTCTTACAAATTTTAAACAGTAGTCATTGATTAGTTTTAAAATATTTTTGTTAAATTAGTAACACAGGAAGTACATTTTATTGATCATTTCCTCTCCGGAGCAATAGCACCTGGTTGTATCTGCTGAGTATCAAGGTGGTACCGGGTAGGGTGCACAGAGAAGGGGCTGCAGGCAGGCATCGGCCTGGTGTCCAGCACCTGCAGGTCCCATCTCGTAGGTCTTCCCTCTGAATATTCTCCAGCCATAAGCTTCTAGTATTGCCCAAGAGCCAATCTCAGTGTGTTTCTGCTGTTTCATACATGTTTTTAAAGAACAGGATAAATACGTATTTGTTTAATAGTGTGTTACGTTTTTGAAGCTGGATTTATGTGCACAGGTTAAACATGTAATACACTTTTATAACTCTACCAATTGTGTCATTTGCAGTCATTGATTGAGTTTGAAACAGAATGAAAAGCATTCAGTGAAATGTAATATAGTAGCCATTAGCATTAGAAACTGTTTCAGGGCGTCTAGGCCTTTGGTAAAAGGGAAGTGTGTGGGACAGTCCTGACGAAGCAGTCACCTTGAGGGACAGGAGCGGTGGGCCACGCACAGCCGCCGCTGGTTCCTTTTCCAGACAGCGTGGACCAGCAGCTGAGCATCCTGTCGAGCGGCACAGAGCTCTGGGCTCAGCATGCGGCTCCAGCCCCAGCCCTCACGCTGGCCGCAGTGTGATCTTTGTCCTGCCAAACCCCTCTCCTTCCGTAAACGTGCTGGCTGTGTTAATGCATCTCAAGTGCTGAGATCGGTGCCTGGCCCCTAGAAGTGCACCGTAAATGTTGGGGTGACACTGCATCAGCATGCAGTCAAGGGCCCCTTCTAAAGACTGCGTGGCATCTGCATTTGACCAGTTTGAGGATCATCTGCCCCTTGAGGTAGTGATAATCACCCTAACATGAGAACAGGCAAGAGATGTGGTGACCCACATCTGTCACCCCAGCATTTGGGAGGCTGAGGCAGGAGGATCACTTAAAGTTTAAAGCTAGCCTGGGTGACAGGTCAAGACCTGTCCGAGCTGTGAGTCGGAAGCCACCTACATGATGGCGTCAGGACCCTATGTAGACTTTACTTTCTTCATGAACACGATCTGTTTCCACTGCATTAAACCAGATAATTTGTTTTCACCATAACTTGAACTCAGACTTTACTGAAAGTATGTGATGCATGTGTTTAAAATACATTTTTCCTGGACATGAGATCTCGCCGTGTTGCCCAGGCCATCGAACTCCCGGTCTTAAGTGATCCTCCCACCTCAGTCTCCAAGTAGCCGACACTACAGGCAAGTGCCGCCACATCTAACTTCTCCTTTCAAGTACTTCAAGTTTTGTCCTAAGTAACTTTCTGTACAAATATGAACAGGTTAAGATGATAAATAAGGGGGCCTACAAGAAGATATGGTTGTTTTTTTAAGTGGCCAAAAACCAAATGAAGGTTGGGCTGTGCCAAATGAATTAGACTATTTCTCACTATTTAAAAAAATATTTCTCAAAAGTTACTTGTCCTTAAAACTCTTGTCTTCGTGGGGTTCCTACCCAGTGGCCTGATGGCCCAGCCACACGGATGTGTCATGTGAAGTGAGCCTTGCAATGCTGGGACGTTGTGATCTGGGTACCTAGCAGCGTATGAAAACAGTGGCATCCAAAACTTAGCTCCCGGATTGGAATTTCTGCTGTTGACCTGCTGAGAGAAGTACGTGCTCCATAGCCCTTGGCAGTGAGGAACAGTATCCTTCAGTGCTGTGGGCTGGTGAGCGTTCAGAGGGACCAGCTCACTTTATTTCCATATAGGAAATGCATTTTGTCTCCCGCATTATTACACTGGACAAGGTAATGTGTGGGTTCTTCTGGCCGTGATCTGTGGTTGTCACCTGTCGTAGAACAGCCCATTCTGAAGAGAGGATTCTGAAAGAAGTGACCCAAGAAAAGCGAACTCGAGGTTCTACACGCCCCGAGCCGTTGCAGAGCACAGTCAGGCCAGGCAGCTGCACGGGAGTCTGACTTTGAAGCAGGCCCTGCGAGGGTGGCCAGGGGTGCGCGGCTTGATCCTCCGGAGGAAGTGGCTTCTCACCACTTCACAAAGATGACCAGCGCCTGTGTCCTGTGTCCTCCAAGGAGCACAGTAACTAAGTGTCAGTGTGAAGTTACTGCCCGGAGATGGGCCCAGGGGCCTCTGTGAGCGTGCCTTCTCTGGAGAGAGAGGGGTGTCACGGCAGGGGGACAAAAGACAGGTGTTAGGCCAGCCGCCGCGCAGCCTCTTAGCACCTGCTGGCCACGCCAGGAATTACAAGTTAGGCAGGTATTCAGATCTTCCTGTCAGAATAACGCAACACTGAACGTAGGAGTTTACAAACCTGATGTGTATTTGCTAACTCATTGCTTCAGAGAGAGCAGCTTGGTGACCAGCATTTCATCACAGGATTGGCACGCTACAGCCCTGGGGTCAGCGCCGCCCTGCTGCTTGTTTATATCACCACGGCAGAGCCACGTGGTTATAGCAGATCGTGTGACCACAAAGCTGAAAATACTTACTAGCCCGCCACTCTGCAGGCTTGGAAGGGGTAAGTGGATCATGCTGTTTACAGCACTCTTAGAGCAGAGAGCGAGGCGATGACAAGAGAGTGCTGGCTGCTGTGCTGATGCAAAAGGAGATGTAGGTCCCTGCCCTCCCATCAGCAGGGCCCTGCTGGCTTGGAGAGAGTTTTACCAGGCCTTTTCCTGATTTTGGGTATTTCCTAGTCCTAGTGGTAGGATAGCCAAGGAGAATGAAACAACATTTTGAAAATATCTTTATAAATCATTTGGCCTTTCCAGTGCTTTTCATATATTCTTTTAGTGTGAAGCAGTTTGCATTCATTTAGTTCCATCACGTGGCTAAACATACACAGAAATGTTTATTAACAGGTTCACTTACAAAAGTGAAACAACAGTAATGCATTCATAAAGTTAAAATTAGGCATTCCATAAAAATCTAACACCCTCATAGTAATATGGACAAGCTCACAGTAACAATGTTGAATTTAAAAAGCAAGATGATGTGAAATTACAACACTAGTTACAAGTCAAAGCCTGCATATGCTAAAATAGTGCAAGGCGACTGTTAGATTGGGTGAGTACTTTTCCCCTTAGTCATACTTGGTCATATTATGTAACTTTGAGAATTTTTAAAAGTATATTTTAAAACTGAGTAGCTGAGATCATTTTGCAAAGTGTTAGTAGTAGAAATGAACCCATAGGCCTCCTGGTCAGCTTCAAGGTGTATGGAAACCCAGGAGCTCTCGGATGTCTTGCAGGACCCTCCCTCTGCTGGCACCCTGACCCACTGCTCTGGGGCTGTCCACCAACGTCCTGGTGCCCTGCGTGGCTCTTTGTCAGCCCCTGCCATGCCAGCTCTAGAGTCAGTCCACAGCCTCCGTCCCTCATCCCCACACTGCTCTGCGCATCCTCTCGTAGACAAGATCCCCAGCTTTGTGGAGCACAGGCTTCCCCAGCAGCCCTCTTCAGTGTCCCTGTCCTCGCACACCGCCCAGCCCCTTGGTGGGGGGCCAAGCTAGACCACTTGTTTTTCTACTGAATAAAATATGTCAGTACTTGGGAGATCTGGATAACTAAGTGAACTAACACCTCCCCCAATGGGTAATGTTACAAGTATCTGTCGTAGTCACTTTCTTTATTGCTGGGATGAGATCTTCAACGCCCATACTTTAAAGGAGAAGTTTGTTTTGGCTCACATTTCAAAAGTTTTGGCTCGTCTTCTGCAGATTTACACATAGAAACAGCTTAGTGGAAGGACCTGGGCAGAAGACAGTGGCTGGCGTCATGGTGCCCTGGAAGTGTGGAGGAAGGAGGAGCTGAAAGGGAAGCTATGCCTTCCAGGTCACCCCCCCACCAGGGACTCAACTCTAATGACACCCCACCCTTTGTAGCACGTCAGCTGTAGCACCCCATAATCTAGTCACCTTCCAAAAGCCCAGCATCTGAGTACATGAGGCTCTTGGGGACTTGTGTGTAGAACCATACACCACTGGGAAGGGCAAGATAGACCGTAGGGTTTTGATAGTACAGCATGCAGGTTTATCGGGGTGGCAATACTTCACATTGCAACTGACTCTTAAACTACTAGTTGAGAAGAGAAACCATGCCTTTCCGTGTAGCAGGCTCTGCCTTGCTGATGGGTAAGAGCTGCAGCCAGAAGACAAACATGCCTTCCTGTGAGCCAGCCGGTGTGCGGGCTGGAAACCCAGAAGGGCACCGCCCAGCCCTGACTGATTGGAGGACTCGGGGTGAGAGCATAACAACTGAGGGAAAGGAGGAGCTCAGTGCTGGCTTGGTTGGCTCTGCAGGCCTGGGCTGGTGGTCCAGGCGGGCGTCTACCTGGAGGACGGCCGTGTGCATTGTGTCAGCCGTGGGGGATTTCCTCCTGTCTAGTTTTTGAAGTCAAATATTTAGTTCTACTTCACTATTTTGTTTTATCCCCGCTTCTGGTAACCTGAGCAACTATTTTTGAAGATAACAATGTGCAGTATTGTTCTCATTGTTTTGTTTTGTTCTGATTTATTGTTTTGTTTTATTCTGTTCGATTTTGCTGTGTCTGATTGTATGGACAACTATTGTAAAGATAGCAAGATACAGTATGGTAGCCATTTTTGATTTCCTGTTCTGTTTTGAAGTTCTGTACCACTTTCAGTGCTTTGTTTTGATCGGCTTTATTCTGCTTTGGTTTGGGGGGCTTTATTCACTTTAAAATAGATAAGTTTTTCTCTGCATTAAAAAAAAAACTACTACTTGCAAGGTTTTAGTTCAATCTTGAAGATTACCTGTGTAAAGCCATATCTTTTTCCATATACTTCAACCAAAGCAACTTAGCCTTAACAGGATGCAGAAGCAGCTATGAAAGTCCAGCAGAATTCCACAAAATGAAACCTTTGAGAGATTTGTAAAAATGCTAAACACCGCTACACTACTTTTTCTTGAGAAATATTTCCATAATTACATAGGATTTCTGTTAACATCTGTGGATTTCACATTTTGATGCATTAATATTATAAAATTTTCTGTTTTAAATTTTTTGGGGGGTAGGGGGCTTTTTTAGAAGGTTTCACTATGCAGTTCAGGCTGGCCTTGAACTCACATTGTAGCCCAGACTGGTCTTGAACTCACAGTAATCCTCCTGCCTCAGCCTCCAGCCTCCTGACTACTGAGATTATAAGCATGTGCCACCACACCCAACTTTGTTTTAATTTCTAACATAATAAATATTAATAGATGTAACTCATAAAAAAGTGGCAAGAACTATGAGTTTGTTCAAAGCTAGGGGCATTGATGGCAACACATCTTTTACTGTAATAAATTTTAAAAAACACGAACATTCACCATAGTTTTTTATCACATCATACAAACATTTAAATAGTTTTGAAATGTTTTTAACCCCTGCGTACTGACTTTTCAGACTGTAGAACTGTGCTGTACTTTGACACATACCTGTGACACTGGGAAGGGTGTGATAACTGTTTGCGCACACACAGTTAAAGCTTCCTGATGATCAGAGGTGCTGGGGAGGGAGCCCAGCTGTCCAGCTCCTGCCTACGTGTCTGAGGCCTCGAGTTTGACCCACAGTCCTTAACAAGACATAATTTGAAGTTAAGACAGTTTAATGTTTTATTTACTTATGAATTAGTAGGTAAGGGAGCAGGAATGAAAGTATGAATGACTTGAAGTCTCTTCAACACGGTGCTACATAAACTAATACTAAAAATTAAAAATATTAGGGCTGGAGATTTAGCTCGGCGGCATAAGCACCTGCCTTGCAAGTGTGTGGTCGTGAGTTCAATCCCCGGTACTGATTAAAAAATAAAAATAAAGTTTAAAAAAAAATTAAAAATATTTTAATAAATGAGATGTCTTGATCAGGTAACTTTTAAATTCACAGGGTGCTGTAACAATCCTGACAGAATTTCTTAAATGTAGTTTTCTCCCCATCTCCATGCTAACATTTTTGAGGAAACAATATTTCGTGTAGGCTCCCGAATGTGTTCTGCCAGCAAACAGTGTCTCCCCTCTGCAGAAGCCGAGCAGAGACCACGTCCACTCGGAGCCTCCTGGGTCTCCAATGAGACTCCCGCTGCGAAGCCTAATAGGGTTCCCTCCCCTTAACCTCTTGGGCCCTGGCTCCTCCAGCTGCTCCAGGCTATCTGGTTTAATGAGATAACTCCTGTGATCCAAGGAGGGAAATAAAGAGCATTCTGTCTCTTCCTTAAATAGACAAAGGTGTATGAGGGAATCCAATATTCCGCTCCTTCCTGCTGCTTTATGTTAACACGTGATGGCGTCTTGAATATGCTGAGCAGGAAGATCACAGTAGCCACTTAATCTAAACAATTCAGCCACAGCTGGACAGATTGCCTCTCACCAATGTCCATTTAGCCCTAATAACATAGGAAGAAAAGAAATTAGCTGGGAAAGGTTGGGAGGAGGGGAGGGGAGGGAAAGCGGAAGAGGAAGTACAAGGTTCTGAATTTTTTTACTTGAAACAATAGAACTAAGCAATCAAAGTACTTGCATAAAATATGTAGAGTAGTTAAGGAAATAAGAATAGCTATGGATATTGTGCTGCTTAGAGTAATTAAGTGAACAGCCCTCTTCCACCCTGAAGCAAAGTAATTATAGATAGTGTATGAAATAGATGCATCGAAAGAGTGAGAAATAAACATTAAGGATATAAAAAGGACTGGGGAAAAAAGCAGAAGTTGTTTTAACAAGTGAAAGAAATTGGCTCTAGGAGCAGAGCGGGGCTGCCGTGAGGGAATCTTGCTTTTACGATGAGAATCCCTTCTCGTGGTCTTTGGTTTTGTAGCCGAGTACACATATTCCCTAGGTAAAAAACATTTGAAATTGAACCCAGCTCCCTGGTGTGGATCTTACTTGATGGCTGAGGTGAGGCCAGATAGAGAGGGCGGGGTCTGACCTGAGGGACTCTGGTCTGATCTGTGCATCAGCCTTTGCTGTTGGCCTTGTCCAGACAAGCATGATGAGTGAGGGCTGGCACAGCTGCAGCTCTCCTGGGGTTTTCGCCTTGCTGTGACAATTTGGGTATAAGACAAATACAAGCTCCAGAGAACAAGGAGCATTGCAGAGTGGGTTTTGTTGCTGAGTGATGTCCTCATCCTCCGAATGGCCCAAAGAAATGGTTCTCTTCTCCTTGAGTTCCCTGGGTAGGATTTGTCTTAGTTGCCTTTCTTGTTGCTGAGACAAAATACCCAACACCCAACGTTAAAAGAGGAAATGTATATATTTTTTCAAATTTTTTTTTATTTTAAAGAGACTAAAAAGAACAGAACAAAGCAAAGCAGAACAACGCAAGCAACACAGCACTTCACAGCAAGACAACCTGACATTAACGGTAGCTACCATCATGTCTCCTTTCTTTGAAATAGTTGAGCATACCTTCACACACCATAATATCCAACATAATAAGATAGTATAAAACCATTCAAAAGAAAGCATTATAGAGCTTCAAAACCAAATAACTGGAAATGAACAATGGCTGCTATAATACCTCATTTTCCTTAAAACATTTGTTTATACCATCACCCATAATAAACTCAAATAAACCACAGCAGGATAGAACCAATCAAAACAGATCAAAAGCATGGTAGGACTTCAAAACAAGATGATAGTAAATCTGCAGTGGCTGCCATAATGTCTCATTTTCTTCAAAATAGCTGTTCATACCATCACACATAATAAAATGAAACAAAACAGAACAAAACCAATCAAATCAGTGAATGAAAGCATTATAAGACTTCAAAGCAATATAGTAGGAAACCATGGTTACCATAAAATATTCAAAATAGTTGCCCCAACCATCTGACAGCATAGAATCTTAACAAAACAAGACAACAAAGCCAAACCTAACAAAACTGTGTAAACAATGCAAGAGTTCAAGATAAGACAATAAGAAATTGACAGTAGTTTCCACCTTTCCCTCCCAGGTATTTCCTGCCCTTTGCTCTTACATTAACTATTTTGCTTTTGGATCCCATTAACTCCTCCTGTTCTCGTATGCTAGGGTTCATGCGTGTGAGTTTGAACTGTTTCGGCCATGAACATGACCTCTAGTTGTGTCCATTTACCTACAGGAGCCTTGAGAATGTGAGGGTCGAGACGCCCGCCACGTGAAGGAAGACACCAACAGACGCCTTCTCATGCAATAAGCATGGGGTCTTTATTATCCAAGCATGCATGGGGCTCACTGAACACGCAGGAACAGAGAGCCCCGAGCTAAGCATGGGCAGGGTTTTTAAGCTATTGAACAAAGGGAGGAGGAGACCTTGCAAGCGCGGGT